>VZSZ01000911.1:911-68352 GCA_013398815.1 Ibidorhyncha struthersii | reverse complement strand
CAGGCCAAAAGGCTGGTGCTGCCATCCTCGCTCCTTGCGGACAGAGCTGCTGCATTCCTCGGTCTCACGTTTGAGTGTGTCCCCCTGCCCTGCAAACTGCCGCTCCCCTCCTCCTGTGGCTTCAGGGTCCTTTGAGGAATGGAGGAAAACAGCTCTCCTGTCTCCTTTCTGCCGTAGGACGAGGTATACGTCCTGTGGGCAGAGAGACACGCGCGGACACTGGGTAAGAACGTGGCGTGATGCAGGAAAGCGGGGCTGTAGGCTCGGGCTTCGAAGGTAGAGTCAAGTTAAACCCCTCAGCGTTCAAATTTCCCTATTCTGGGAAATAGCAGAATATACCTGAGCTGTATATTTTCTGTATGTCTGAATTTCTAGGCATTATCTGCAGGCTTTCTAAGCACATGTCACCGTCTTGTTGTGATATGACATTTGAAAAGCTGCTCTTCTGCCCTGAATGTGTATAAACTAATTGGGGAAGACCGCTGGAAGACGAGAGCCGGACTGTGCTGTGGAGCTATACAGGAGCCAGGGAGTGTTACGCAGGTTTCGGCAAGGAAAGCACTGAGATTTTTCTCTCGGAAGAATAAAAACACGCCGCCGAGCCTAGAGCAACCTTCTGCCTGCACTGCAATATTATTCCTCGTTTGCAGAAGGCGCGAGCTCGGTCCCAGCAGTAGGGCTGGGTGGGTCTGTCCTGCGTTTTTGTATATAGAGATGTTTGAGTGTTCTCAAAAAAAAACCCCAAAACCAAACAACCAACATTCATTTACTGGAAAGGGAAAAGCAGCTGCAGCCAAAACCTAGAAACATCCTACCAGCTCTTTCTGGTGTTTTGGAACCTCATAAATACCTGTAAAGCGAAAAATGTGCCTGTTACAGAGATGTAAGTGAGAGTCTGGGTTGGTGGCAGAAAAAGCAGAGTGCGGCAGTAGAGCTCAAATGCGAGACAGCTACTCTGAGGGGAACCGCTCGACCCAAGAACGACACCGAATGGACGCCTTGGCCGATGCGCCGGTGCCTGAGCAAATCTGCCGGGCATCGCCCACCGCCTCCATCCCCGCTCCAGGACGGCGTGGCGCGCGAGAAACCCCCAGCCTGGCCCATTTCCCGGCGGAAAGGAATTACCTTTAGGGAAGGTATTACAGTTGTCTTCAGAAAAAAAAAAAAAAAAAAAAAAAAAAAAAGGGGGGGGGTAGGTTTAGTTGCAATNCTGGATATTGCAGAGAGTGAGTTTATCCTCTCGCCTCGCTGGAGGAGGGGGATCGCAGGGGTGATCCGCCTGGAGGAGACGTCACTGCTGTGGTGGCACAGGGGTTTGCTTCGCGTAGTTCAGTTAAAGCTCCTTTTTCCCTCCTCGTCATCTCGGGTACCACACCGTCGCCTGCCCGCCTTCTCCTTCACCCTATCTTCACTACCAGGGTCGGGTGGGGGTTTTTTCTTACATTTTCTGTTCTAAACAAATATTCCCACTGCTGTTTATCACACCGACGTCATTGTTAATTAATACCAACACTGCTCTATACCAGCGGCGCGTCCTGCGGGCGTAGCGAGAGGATTCCTAACATCTGCTGCGCCCCGCTAGGAAGAGCGAGTAACTGGCACTGGAGGGGCTCGATTCGGGAGAAAAAAAAAACAAACCACTGCCTGCAAGGTGTTGCGTGGTTTGAAATGGAAAATCCTGGATTCCCGTGAATCCAGCTCACAGCTTTCTATCACATACAGGACACATCATGTACAATTCAATTCTTAGTCCCACAGTTGTGAGGAGCGGCCTGAAAATGCCTTCTTTCCCTACCGTGAGTGGAGAGAAACATGTAGATAACCATTGAGGAGATAAAATTAAGCGTAATAACCCCCTGTTTCACTGCAATTTGCCACCATGGGGTGGGGAATATTTCCCCTCTATGCTGCAACCTGACCGAGAGCATCGGCCAAAATGTGGCGGCTCAGCCTATTTTTGCTCTCTAGCGCGGGAATTTCTGTCCCAGGGACCCTCCCGAGCCTCTGCCACATGCTCCGGGAGTTGGGGTGGGCAGCCGGGGGGTCCGGCAAAGCTGATCCGAGCGGGCACGGTGGATTCGGGGCTCCCAGGGTGGTCAGGACTCGTGTGCGTTCAGTCTCCTCATGGGGAAAATGAAACACGTTCCCCTTTTCTGCCTCCTATTCCAGTGAAACAAGGGGAAGCTTGCGAATCCCTCACCCCTTCTCCAGCTTTCAAATCACTCACTATTGGGGTTATTTTTTAAAAAAAAAAAAAGAAAAAAATTTTTCTTAATTTTTTTTTTTTTTTTTTTTTTAATTCAGCCCCCTGTTTTANNNNCCTCCTGATTGAAGAGAGTAAAGACAAAATGCAACTTCTGACAGGTTTTGGGTGAGTTGCTCTGCCTGCGAGGATTTGCTGAGAACCGGAGCACAGTTAGATGTTGTCTCAAGTATCAAAGCTTCGTACTTTCAATTATTAGGCTAACAGCGTTCCTGCTGAGGGCAGCACCTCGTGCAGGCCGTGCCACTGCCCTTTCCTCTTTCACTCGCTTTCTCCTCCTTCCGACAGGCGCGCTGCTGTGAGGTGCGGCAATATGGCGGGAGGCAATCACACCGCCGTGACCCACTTTGTCCTCCTCGGCCTGACGAGCAAGCCTAAGCTGCAGGCTCCTCTCTTCGTGATCTTCCTCCTGATTTACCTCGTCACCTTCATGGGCAATCTCGGGCTGATCACGTTGATCAAGACAAACCCCCGACTCCACACTCCCATGTACTTCTTCCTCCACAATCTCTCCGTCGTTGATCTTTGCTACTCCTCCGTCTTTTCTCCGAAGCTGCTCATTGGCTTCTTGGTGGAAGAGAAAACCATTTCTTACCCCGCCTGCTTTGCCCAGCATTTCTTTTTCCTTGTCTTTGTGACCACAGAGGTGTTCTTGCTGGCTGTGATGGCATACGACCGCTACGTGGCCATCTGCAACCCGCTGCTCTACGCTACCTCCATGCCCCACAGGGTCTGCGTTCAGCTGGTGGCCGGCTCGTACGTCGGGGGCGTTTTGAACTCGCTTGTCCAAACCTGTTGCTTGCTGCCCTTGCCTTTTTGTGGCCCCAATGTCATCAACCATTACTTCTGCGACACTAACCCTCTGCTGAAACTCACCTGCTCTGATGACCACCTCAACGAGCTTTTGCTTGTAACCTTCAACGGGACCATTTCCATGTCTGTCCTCTTCATCATCGTCATCTCCTACGTGTACATCCTCTTCTCCATCCTGAGGATTAGGTCTGCCAGAGGCAGGCACAAAGCCTTCTCCACCTGTGCCTCCCACCTCCTCACCGTTACCTTGTTCTACATGCCCGCGGGACTGAGCCACATGCAGCCGGGCTCCAGGTACTCACTGGAGATGGAGAAAGTCACCGCCGTCTTCTATACCCTCATCGTCCCTATGCTCAACCCTCTCATCTACAGCTTGAGGAACAAGGAGGTGAAGGACGCGCTTCGGAAAGCGACAGCAAAGAACATTTTTGCGAGCTGCCCGCTGAACAAACTGACCCCGGTTAGTAGATAAAACTCCCGCTGCTTCCCTTTTCGAAGGGCCGTACGTCAGCTTTCCGGAGGAGTAAGGAACTGCATTTATTTGCAGAAACAGGTACAGCGTATTTTAACCACGCTTTAAACTCTGTAGAGACTCAGTGTTAACAAACACGCTGTCATTAGGGGTCTCTGATAAATATTTCCTTGTCATTTCTTGGTGTTGTTAATTTTTTTTTTTTCTGTGAAATGATGTAATGTTGTAGGAGGTGGTAAAAATAAGCTCATAAGGCATTTCCCTCATAAGTTTAGCTTCTTAAAAGATTGCACTGATTCAAGCAGTGATTCCTCCAGAGGCACATTCAAGGAGAACCAGAGGCTTTTGGCGAGATATAGCCAAAAATACACACCTCACTTTGGGCTAACTACAAGGAAAAAAAAAATTATATATAAATCTTACTTGCTTCCAGGGGAACATGCCCTGGAACATAAGGAAAGGGAGGGGAAGCGAAGACCACTGCGCTGCCAGGGGGTGGGAGCGGTGATCCAGCATTGGGAAGATGCTAAGTCATTATGTGACCAGAGCACCCACACCCACACCCACCCACACCCCATGTTGCCTCCAGACCCAGAGGGGACTTTTTATCCCTTGGGAATGAAAGCTCCGGCTTGTCTCTGCCCGTACCCAAGAGCATCGCAGCGCTCCCAGCCACCCTCCTGGATCTCATCCTACACCGTGCTTCCTACGGCCATAAGACCATTAGGCCATGAGGGCCCTGGAGATGCTGCAAGGTTAGAAGATAAACACTCCTCACATGATTTCTATTAGATGACCATAGAAATCACAACCTAAACACACCCACTGTGTTGTTATAGCAATAATCCAAGCTTCTGCATTTTTTTGCTTAGATATGAGAGTTTACATTGTGGCTACATCATATAGAATAAAATAAAATCCACCAGGAGCACACAGCTGAGCAGAGGCCATTCTTCTTAAGTGACAGCTGAGGAGGGGCAGGAAGGAGGTCTTTATAACACTTACCTTTCATAGCAGCTTGCTTTATCCTCAGCTTGGACACTAGAGGGTCTTGTCTGACATTAAGAGTTGTTCACGCTCTTTGCATGACCCAACGTGGCTCAGGGAGCAGCGAGGACCAGTTACTCCCTAAGGGAGGGCAAACTGGGAGCTGAAGGTGGCCACAACGCAGGGTGGGAAACAGCCTCACCTGCAGGGGATGGTCCCACAGCACCCAAGCAGAGCAGCAGCTCCCATCCATGGACCAGGACCAGGACCAGGACCAGCTCTGAAAGTAGTTAAAGACCCAGGGCTGAGCTTAAATAGTGGCCTGAGCCCTGGGCAGAGGGGGTGGGTGGAGGCCCCAGGTGAGGCTGGCCATGGTAATTGCCCTGGTTGCACTCCCTGATGTCTCCGGGAGAGGGGAACTGTTTTTTTCCCCACCCAGTGCCCCAAACACAGCTACCGCACCGCATCCAGCCTCCTCCGATGTATCCCTATGCACGGAGGACGGAAGGATGGAGGAGAAAGCAGCAATGAGCTCCTTTGCTGCGTGTTAACGATTCTCATCCCTCCTCCCGAGTTACACAGAATAAGGCGCTTCAGTTGTCACCCTCTCTGTTTCTTGGGGAAGTTGTCCAAATGTCTCTATTTTTCAGGAAAACTCCTTCAGAAACTTTGATTAAAGGCTTTATAGCGTTTCACTTCACACCTGATTAAAGCTGGTTTTAACTGGCTGCCATTACATTCACTCGTTGTTCATGACAGTTCTTTTAGGAAGACCGTGGTTTGCGAAGATGCTTATTTTAAAACATAAAATGTATTCACTTTGTCATTGTACAAGCTACATGTTCTTCCAGAAATTGTATAGTTCATTAAACATAAAAGGCTTGTGCTCAATTAAATGTTAAAAACTGCATCCAGCTCTGGAGCCCTCAACATAAGAAGGACACAGAGCTGTTGGAGCGGGGCCAGAGGCAGCTCCAGAGATGCTGGGAGGGCTGGAGCCCCTCTGCTGGGAGGACAGGCTGGGAGAGTTGGGGGGGGTCAGCCTGGAGAAGAGAAGGCTCCGGGGAGACCTCAGAGCCCCTTCCAGTGCCTAAAGGGGCTCCAGGAGAGCTGGGGAGGGGCTCTGGATCAGGGAGGGGAGCCATAGGAGGAGGGGGAACGGCTTTAAACTGGAAGAGGGGAGATTTAGATGAGATATTAGGAAGAAATTTNGGGGGGGGTGGGGGGGTGTCCCTGCCTAGGGCAGGGGGGTGGAACTCGATGATCTTCAAGGTCCCTTCCAACCCAAACCATTCTATGACTCTACAGAAACCTTTTGTCTGCTGCTTTCTTTTGTGCCTCTTCCACCTCAGCCATGCGATGCCATACAGAAGAGTCATAACTCAGTCAAGTGTGGTTCAGTGATTGCCACACAAAGCATGGACCTCTTACTGATCATCCAACAAGGAAAATAGTACTAGATCTAAAGAAAACCAAGAATGTTCCCAAGAAGACTTTGGCTGGGACACACTTCTGGCAACGTGCTGACCTATGTGTGCCCATGACAAGCCGTTCGCACAGCTCCAGGTCCCCGCAGCCAACACCGTGGCCTTGTGCGGTCTGACGGTTCTTCTAGCCGTTGGTCAGAAATGGCGTCTGAGGTCACAGCTGGACCTTGACCTGGGTGGTCACATTCCACCCTGCTATGGCCAGGTCACTTACATTGGATAAGCGTACCCCTCTTGTCAGGGTGGCCTCTGGCACTATCCCCCGAACCTTCTCAGCCCTTTCTTGTACAGACAACTGCTATTTCCCACCTGCAGCCTTTACGACGGGGACCTCGCTGGCACCTGTCTCAGCAGAGCCTTTGTGAGAGCAGATTTCATAATGCTCCCGGGAAAATACGGAGTTTGGGCCACGTTGCAGCTCTCCATATAGTCACCAACTTTAACAGATGCTCAGTTCTTCAAGCTCACTTGGGAAAAGTTATTATCAAGCAGGCAACGGAAATATTAGGAATTGTTCACCTCCAATCTGAGCATTCTTTTTGTGGATGTATTTTCATGTAACACAACTTAGACAGACAACATCATGGTACTGTTTCAGCTTTGCTAGGAAAGGGCTGCTGATTATTCTGATGAATTATTGAAGGCTCACGCCATGATCACAATAATCACAGTGGTTTGACGAGAACGATGCATTATGCTACTTCTCCATGCCCTGTGTGATCTCCTTGGCTGTACGCAGCCCAATAATGACCGATTATGCTTATTCCCTTGTTACCCCCAAAGCGCCGAAGAGCGTTTTCAAAGCCTGGTTAGATGCAGCACCAGCCTTCTCACCCACAGCCTCCTCAGGGCCCCCTTCACCTCCTTGTTCCTCAGGGTGTAGATGAGGGGGTTGAGGGTGGGGGTCAGGAGGGTGTAACACACCGAAACCAGCTTGGCCTGATCCCCCGAGCACGATTGGCGAGGCTGGACGTAGGCGAGCATCCCCGGCGCGAAGAAGATGGTGATGGCGGCCAGGTGGGAGGCGCAGGTAGAGAAAGCTTTAATCCGTCTCCTGGCCAAAGGGATCTGCAGGATGGTGTGGAGGATGTAGATGTAGGAAAGCAGGATCATCAGGACAGAGCCCACGATGTTAAGCCCAGCACTGGAAAGCTGCAAGACCTCGTCTGCACGGGTGTCTGAGCAGGAGAGCTGCAGGAGGCTGGGCAGCTCGCAGAAGAAGTGGTTGATGCTCCTGGCCTGGCAGAAGGACAACCTCCCCGCCAGGACGGTGTGCACCAGGGAGGTGAGGAAGCCCGTGATGTACACCAGCACCATCATGCCATAGCAATGCGCCCTGGACATGGTGGTGGGGTAAAGCAGTGGCTGGCACACTGCCGTGTATCGGTCGTAAGCCATCAACCCCAGGAGGAAGCACTCGCAGATGGTCAGAGCAAGGAAAAAGTACATCTGGGCAAAGCAACCCAAAAAGGAGATGTGGCTTCTCCCCAGCAGGAAGGTCTCCAGCGCCTTTGGGATGACAGCAGAGGAAAGGCAAAAATCTATGAAAGATAAGTGTGTCAGGAAGAAATACATGGGGGTGTGGAGCTGGGGGTCGGCGTTGATTAGCAGGATCATCATCAGGTTCCCCAGCACCATTAAAACATAGAGGAATAAGAAAATGGTGAAGATGGTGGTTTGTAGCTCTGGGGCATCAGAGAAGCCCAAGAGGATGAAGCCGGACAAAACAGTGAGGTTTTCTCCATCCATCATTTCTACAAGTTAGATGGATTTGTGGAGACATTAAATGAATCTGTGAAATAAATCCCTTAGAGGGAAATACTGTGGAACCATCAGAGTTTAATCCATAAAATAAATGCAATAGAAAATGGAGTTGGGTTTTTTTTTAAACAAATGCAAGGCAACTGTGTTTCTGCCTTTAACCCAAGCATCAAAGTCAAACGGTGAAGGTGCCAATTATGCAGGCAGATATTAAAAGAGAACAATTCTGCCGTGATTTATATACACTGTACTAATGATATGCTAAGAAATAGCAAAATGTTTATTCAAGTGTAAAAAAACCAACCCCAATAAACACATTCCAAAATGTGAAAAATTCAGATCCTCACCACTGATTTCTGGAAATTTTAAGGATTTTTTTTTTCCCTTTCTTTTTTTTTTTTTTTCAGACTGGATCAGACCTTTTCTGTGGCCTCATTAGTTCTGGTGCAGCCTTTTCATCATGATACAAAGCCGTGCACTTGAAATTATTTGGGGTTTGTTTTTTTTTTGTTTAAATTTCTAAGTTATTCTGCTTTTGAAGAAAAATCTCTGCATGTGCTGGGCCGGGGCTGGAACAGTGGTATTGCCTCTGGCACAGCTTTGCCGTGATTGAGGTGACCCGTCTGTGACCAACTCAAATATCCACGTAATGGTTTTAAAATATATTCTATATAAACCAAAGTTTTAAAGCTTCAGCTTGGCTATTCCCATCTCCCCCATTCAGCCCCTCTGCAGATGAATTATCTGATGGAAGATCCATCTACAGATGTCTACATCTGAGCTAAAACCTCTCTAGATCTGTTGTAGCTGGGGGCAGGAGCGTGTTTTTCAGCAAACCTCCGATACATCCGAGCCACAAAACAGCATCCACTCGCCTGGGATAGGCTGCATTAAAAAAATACAGAAGGTTGAAACGAGGGCAGGAGGGTGGTTAAGTCCCAGCGCCACTTGTTTTACTCTACCCGACCTCAGGTCTTCTTGGTCAACGTTGCTTGGTAATGGAGACGTAGATGTAGCTCTGTCTGGACAACCCGTAGCCTTGAAGGACACATTTCTCTCTGCTGACAGCGATTTCATCATTACAAGGATTGTGTCCTAGAGGCGCCCATTTCCATCCCAGGGAGGCAACCTGTGGTCACCAGCTTGTACGTGAACTTCCAGCCCTGGAGAGGATAATCGTAGCTTAAACAGTTTCGAGGCTGAGAATAGGCTAAATATTTTAAAATATTTAAATATTAAATAAACTATTTTAAAGAATAAAAATATTCAAAAGTCTTGCCAAGTGCAGACGGGGCTACTTGTTGGCACGAGCCCGTGCCGCGGGACTACACAGAGCGGAAGCTTTTCTTCTCAATTTTCTCCCATCTCAGCAGAAATGGGGAAAGCTTCAGCCATATGAAGCATTCATTCAGCTTTTTGTTTGTTCGCTTGTTTAGGTTGGCCAATTGATCGTCTGAATGCAGAAATTAAAAAAAAAAAAAAAAAAATTAATAAAAACCCGTAAAATTTAAAAAAAAATATATGCNGCTAAAACCTCTCTAGATCTGTTGTAGCTGGGGGCAGGAGCGTGTTTTTCAGCAAACCTCCGATACATCCGAGCCACAAAACAGCATCCACTCGCCTGGGATAGGCTGCATTAAAAAAATACAGAAGGTTGAAACGAGGGCAGGAGGGTGGTTAAGTCCCAGCGCCACTTGTTTTACTCTACCCGACCTCAGGTCTTCTTGGTCAACGTTGCTTGGTAATGGAGACGTAGATGTAGCTCTGTCTGGACAACCCGTAGCCTTGAAGGACACATTTCTCTCTGCTGACAGCGATTTCATCATTACAAGGATTGTGTCCTAGAGGCGCCCATTTCCATCCCAGGGAGGCAACCTGTGGTCACCAGCTTGTACGTGAACTTCCAGCCCTGGAGAGGATAATCGTAGCTTAAACAGTTTCGAGGCTGAGAATAGGCTAAATATTTTAAAATATTTAAATATTAAATAAACTATTTTAAAGAATAAAAATATTCAAAAGTCTTGCCAAGTGCAGACGGGGCTACTTGTTGGCACGAGCCCGTGCCGCGGGACTACACAGAGCGGAAGCTTTTCTTCTCAATTTTCTCCCATCTCAGCAGAAATGGGGAAAGCTTCAGCCATATGAAGCATTCATTCAGCTTTTTGTTTGTTCGCTTGTTTAGGTTGGCCAATTGATCGTCTGAATGCAGAAATTAAAAAAAAAAAAAAAAAATTAATAAAACCCCGTGAAATTTAAAAGAAAATATCTGCTCCTCGTAACTCATTATGCCCAGTCCAGCTGCCACAAAAAGGGACTGGTGCACATTTTTCAGGTGGCGATCAATACTAATGGGGTTTTTTTGCAATGTGAGGCACACAAACAGCTAAAGAGATAAATCAGCCGAGTCTCGGTGGAAGCCAAAGGCTGTGGAATGTGTTACGGGTTTGGGGATACCAGAGCGAACGGCGAGGCAGCGGGCTGAGTCTCCTTGTCCCCCCGACACTCAGAAAGGCTTTCAAGCACGACCAGGGTCACCGACGGGAAACGTCAAACCCTTTTTTACCTGNTTTTACCTGCTTGGCTAAAAGGGAAGGTGCTGGGAGCTGTGGTGCCTGCGGCTCCTCGTGAAGCCCATCCGATGGGTGGAAGCGGTGGTGGGAGGGGAGACGCGCGGGAGCAGCTCGCCCAGGCTGGCTGGCAGATGGGTTTTATTGCGGGTGTTTGTACAACCTGCTCTCCCTTGGGACCTTCCTCCAGCTGATGATTATTTTGACCTGCTCAGCAAAAGCCCCTTTCAATTCCCTGCCCTCCGAACCCTTTCTGGCTGCGCCAGCACCTCTGGAGCAGCTCTCCTGTAGGGACCTGCCCAGGCCACCACCTGGTCTTGCAGTTTTATTTATCCAACTATTGCAAATTTATGTATTGGGAAAAAAAAAGCCCTTTACTGCTAACGAGATCTGATTGATGAGCTAACACTGCATTGAAGGATGCAAAACATAGAATCACAGAATGGTTAGAGTTGGAAGGGACCTTGAAGATCATCTAGTTCTAGCCCCTGCCCTGGGCAGGGACACCTCCCCCCAGCCCAGGTTGCTCCAAGCCCCGTCCAACCTGGCCTGGAACACCTCCAGGGATGGGGCAGCCACAGCTTCTCGGGGCACCCTGCGCCAGGGGCTCACCACCCGCACAGGCAAGAATTTCCCTGAGACAAAACTAACGGAGCATCCGCTGTAGGAATGGTCTGAACAAGGCCATGGGGAGTCCTCTGCAGCAGATATATTTCTTTCCATACGCTTCATTGGTGACTGCGCAACAGTTTGTTCAAAAGCATCATTTTTCACGGCTGCTTGGAAGATAGAACAGAATTAACTCAGATTTACCAGTTGTATTCTGATGAATCCTGAGCACCAATGTTCCCTGAAAGCTTCTGCTAGGTGAGGAGACATCATGAAACCCCCAGTACAAATATTAAATGATAACTTTGTCCCAGACATTTAGAAAACACAAAGGATTGGGCGTTATTTCACTCAACCTCACTTTGTGGTGTAGACCTAAAACACCTGGAAAATTCAGTTAACATCCTCTTAATACCAGGAACATCACCAGAGGACATTCATTAATACAAAACATGAGAGATCAGACACTGGCTGGCTTGACATTGGCAGGGCAAAGCCACCACCTGCATTCTCCCTTTTGCTCTCTGAAGCCTGAAATTAAGCTGATAATTATTTTTTATAATATTTAAATAATAAATAATATTTATTTCAAGTCATATTTAAATAACATTTACTTTGGCTAACTTTCTGCTCAATACAAGGTCACTGTCAAGTCTCGGGCTACAGCTGGGGAAAGTCCTGTCCCTCCCAGCACAACTCATAGCTTTGGATCAAGGAGAAACGTGTTTCCCAGGTGTCCTGCTTCCAGGTGCGCTTAGCCCCTGCTTCTTGAAGGTGCCATATCTAACCCACCTCACCATGGCAGGGTAGCCCTCACCTTTCAGCTGACCAGGAACTGAGGATGGACGAGGAGGAGAAGACTCTACCTTTTGCTTTCCTCATGGCGTTCCTCATGTCCGTGTTTCTCAGGCTGTAGATGAGCGGGTTCAGCATGGGGACTGCCATGGAGTACAGCACGGAGCCCACCTTGTCATGCTCCAAGGAGTGTCTGGAGCCAGGGCGCAGGTACGTGAAGAGGGAGCTGCCGTAGTACAAAGCGATGGAGACCAAGTGAGAGGCACAGGTGGAGAAGGCTTTGTGCCGACCGGCCATGGAGCGGAGCCGCAAGATGGTGGAGAGGACCAACAAGTAGGACATTAGGATGAAGACTGTGGTGCTTAGCACGTTGAACCCCACCACAGCGGAAACCATCACATTGTTGACACGGGTGTCAGAGCAGGAGAGGGCTAGCAGTGGTGGTCCATCACAGAAGAAATGATTGATTCTCTTGGACCGGCAGAAAGGGAGACGAAATATGGAAACCGTGTGTATGGTGGAGCTGATCACACCAGCTAAGTAGGCACCAGCCAACATCCCAACGCAAAGCCTCTGGGACATGACCACAGAGTAGAGCAGGGGGTTACAAATGGCCATGTAGCGATCATAAGCCATGGCAGCCAGCACGTAGCACTCGGTGGTGGCACAGGTTGCAAAGGAGAAGAGCTGAGTGGCACACCTAATGAAGGAAATAACCTTATTCTCCACTAAAAAATTCAGCAAGGTTTGAGGGATGATGGTGGAGGAGTAGCAGATGTCCAGGAAAGACAAGTGGCTTAGGAAGAAGTACATGGGGGTGTGGAGGCACGAATCGATTCTGATTAATATAATTACTCCCAGATTTCCTATCAGAGTGACCACATAGATGGCAAGGAATAAGACAAAGCACATCACCTGCAGGTCTTCTCGGTCTGTGAAGCCCAGGAGAACAAACTCAGATGCAAAAGTAGAATTATCTTCAACCATATTGAATATATAAACAGTTCAGCTGCCTTATGTCTTTAAAATGGAAACGCTTAATAGCATCTGTCAATCATGTTAAGAATGTCAATTTTCACCTATCAAGCCATTACGCCACTTTAAGTCAATGTAAGGTAAATTCTCTTCAAGAGAGGAAAAAGTCAAGTTCCCGAGGCCGATCTCCCCGTTCAGCCTTAGATAAACGCATACCACCACCAGCAACACACTGGGAAGTGGGTGGATATTTTAAGGCAAGGAAGGAGGGGTAATACCGTACCAGAATAAAGCAGAAATAAATTGCAGAGCTTTCCCACAGTTTCTCTCAAGCCATTTATAGAGGGCAGGCCATGATTTTCACAATAAATGCTGGGAAAATGAAGTTATTTCTCATCTTTTGAGTGCTCCCAGTCCAGTGCAAGTGCATGAGGAATAAATATCTGTTGCCCGTGTCCCAGGAAGACCTCTTCTAGGTGAAAGAACTGCAAAACACATCTTTCCTTAGCGTAATTTTTCCTTATGTAGGATGGTGCAGTAACAAGAGACAGGATTTATCTCACCTCACTTTGCTTTAGACACGGTGCCTAAGTTGGAGGTAAAAGATGAATTCAGGCTTGTTCACCCAAGAGAAATCAGCAGCTTCTAAAAATCACACTTTACGACAGATAGAATAAATAAACATTGATTTTTCCTGGATAACATTAATCATCGCTTGACAGAGTTACACCAGAGAGCAAAGCAACGGTGCGTGCTGCCTGGCGTCTGACAAACAGATCCAACCGTAAAAAACGTAATTATTTGATGACCCTTTACTGAAGGGGTGAGGTTCCTCCTCCAGACCCAGACATCTCATTTCAGATGGCCCGTGAGCAGCACGTCTGGTCCCCTGGTGTTATTAACGGGGATTTGGAGCTGCTTTTCACTGCCCATGTAGAGATGCCGGGGGCGAAGAGGAGTCTGAGACATCCTCCCGGCGCTGGACGGTGCATCACAAATAATGAGAATCGAGCTGTTTTGGGTCTGGAGCCAAGTCCTCCCCCAGAGGCAGCATCCACCTGCCTGGATGCAGACATCTACTGCCATTGGAGAATTGACCTGAATTTCGCAATTAACTAAGGCTCACCCTTACATTTTTTCTTACTTGACAAGCCAACCGCTTTGTGTGGGGTGATCCAAGACGTAGATATGAAACCCAGGAGGTGGATAAGACTTGTGCTGTGCACAGGAGTTGCCCGCCAGGAACCACATCTCCCTGCAGCTTGAAGACACTAACTGGAATGGAGATAAATTAAATTAAAACCCCATACCTTGCTGCCTCGGGATAGATATTATTCATGCCGACAGGCAGGTGGTCGGTCCACACTCTGCTAAATAACTGCCAGCAAACCCCCCAATATCGATCCTTGTCCTCCCAGGGGAAGGACTTCCATTTGTGACATCTCCTTTCCTACTCTAACTGGGGAAGATCTTGCATCTCCTGGGCAAGCCAGTGCAAGCCACAGGCTGCGCTAGGACTTACCAAGCAGCCTCACGTTAGTGTTTTCCAAGATTTAACTCATGACGTTATGGACAGGAGAAAGACCAGCCGCTGCCGAGACCCTGCAGGCAATGCATCCTCCTGGTTAGACAGCAATTAGCCTGCTCACATGCTGGATGTTATCCTCAAAATGTCCGTATGGGAACAAAGGGAAGGTGCCGGATCTATAGAGCTAAAATACTCCAGCGAGCTGATGTTCTAAGAGTCCTACGGCCCGAACTATCTAGCAGATGCAGAAAAGCTTCATTAGTAGGATGGTTTCCCGCTCCAGCTGGAAAGGTACGCCGTGTCTTCTCCCATGCAACATCTACCCATGCTTCCAGAGCTTTGCCCTTCGCAGTATTCACAGAGCCAGGGGTAAAACGAGTCGGGGAATAACTTCTTAACCTCCAGTGCACTGTCAGACCAAGCACGGGTCAGCCTTTGCTAAGCCCAGAGAGGTCCTGAGACCCTCCACTGCCAGGTCAAAATATAGCCAACAGGGTTTTTTTAATTAATGGCACCAGAAGGTGCTATTTGAACAACAGCAACACAAAAATGTTGCCTTTAATAGTGTCATACATCCTAAAAAGAAAAAAAAATAATCCCCAAAAGGGGTTATTGCAGTTCCTGCCCCCTGTGCAATATTTGTATTCAAAACCTCTTCTTTTTTTTTTTTTTTCCAGCCTAGCTCTTCTTGGTGGCGTTCCACCCTCAGTGCAGACCGCACGTGATGAGAAATCCAGCATTTCCTTCGTTCAGTTTATGCTGCTGTGAAGAATGAAAGAGAAAAAAAAAAGCCTTAATTTTCATTTTGATGTATCTGCCTTTATTCTTCAATCAGAAACTCTAGCTATACTTGGCTCCCAAAGGTGAGAGGTGGCTGCACCGGCTGCGGTTCCTTCCAGCAAAGGGCAAAAGTCACCTCTCCGTCCGCTCCAGAAGTAGGGAGTGACCCCGGGTTTATCCACCTGGCACTCGGCCTTTTATAGCGAAGAGCGGGTTTCTTCCCCGTGAGGGTCCCCAGGACGAACCCACCACGCTCACCCAGGAACCGGGTGACTGTAGAGGAAGCCTCATCCATGTACCTCAGCATCCCGGAGCGCTGAGGGCTGCTGCTCACCTGGGATTATTTAGGCAGCGATGGAGGCGATTTACATAATACAGCAACAAAAAATTGAATTCTTGACCTGCATGGGGTAAAAGTTCAGCGCGCTCTCTATATTTTAGTTTGCCTTTATTGTAAAATCCGGGATGGCTTTGTCGAGAGTAAAGATGTGCTGTAGGGACCCTTTCTGATGGCGAGCTGTAGGCAATGGTGGATGTAGGAGGTAATAATTTAAAATAAATTAAAATACCAGCAATTCTCGCTTCAAGTTGTGTATGGTTAGCCCAGGCTATTTAAGAGAAAAATAACTCATAGGACAGAGTGAACTCGATAATCTGAATTTTATACAACCTGAAGCCTCACCTGAGAATTGCTTTAAGGGGGGGTGGGGAGGGAGGAAGCCGATTAAAGCATCATTTCTAAATTCAAAGGGAACTTGGTCAGAAGCTTGTTCAAACATCCGGTGTTGCCCGTTCGTTTTTAACAGGCTCAGGAGCCAATGCCAAGAAAAGAAACCATATAAGTGGGATCAGCCAACTGCAGCGACAAAATGATGGTCTTGGCTTATTTATACGCTATTTCCCGCATTCCTGAACAAGAACAAGCCACTTCGCTACCCAAGGCTTACTAGCACATTAAAAAAAAAATAAAAATGTTTTCATCTGAAATAAGAAGGAGCAGATGTTTCCAATGATGTCCAATAGATGGTGACAGCGTATAAGAAATCCTGACCGGTGTTTTTTCTAGCCCCTTATTTAGCATTTCCCCCCCCGCAGCCCTTCTTTTTGACACCTGAAAAGTCTTGTTATGGCCATTCCGCAGCTCTCGGGGCTGACGACCAAGCGCAAGGGTTCACAGAAGGAACCAAAATAAGTCGTTGAGGTATAAACAGGCCTGGATTTTATTCAGAAGGAAGTGAAATGCAACTTTTGAGGAGGAAAGGGGAGTCTGAAAACCAGATATGTTTGTACACTGCAGCGCCTGGCCAGCAGCAGTAAGAGTCAGCTTCAGGCTGGCAACTCTAGCATCAAAACATAATAATAATAAAACTGTTTGGGTTATTTTTCACTCTTTTAGAGACTGTTTTTTCCCCACTATTGGCAACACAGCTCAGATCGAGAGACTGCATGTGGAAAATGCTCATCCAGGACCCAAACAAGCCTCCGTGTCCCAGACCATCATCTCCACGTCCCCTCCCAGAGGAGCTCGTTAAGATGATGTTAGCAGGGACACCTCATGCCTTTGAGTGATGAAATGCTAAAGAAATATCAACGTCGGGGGGGACACACGACATTGTGGTTACTGTTCCCCCTGGTGACATCGCATTTTCACAACAACCACAAGTTTCTGCCCGGAATATGGTGAAAGGGGGGAGCTGCCATTTCTGGCAGGAGTTGCTTCTTGCATAAGAAATAAAGACTTGGGGGTTTTTATTACCTTCCATTTTTTGCTTTTGTTTTGTTTCAGGGTGTTTGGGTTGTTTTTAATTCCTTTTCCCCCCGCTGCTTCAGGCCAAAGTGCAAATCTCTGGATGCAAACTCTACTGACGATATTATTGTTATTTTAACAAACCGCTGTGGGCATAAATTAGAAAACTAATTAGAGCTTTGTTTCAACGTTTTGAAAGGCAGAAATGGCGGGGGGGGGGGGGGGGGGGAATGAAAGGACAAAGGTCTATGGTTGCCTAAAAAGAAGTGACGAAGTTTAATTTAACCCTGCAATTTAACTCAGCAGCCTGGTTTCAAAGACAGACCTATTTAAGAATTTCTATTTCGTCCCCTCGGCTTACTCACCGTGCGCCGTTACCCACTAACTGCATTAAAACACCAAAGTTTATTCATTTAGATCTTGTGCTTCCATCCTTTCTCAGAAGAGCTTTTCGCAGGAGCTGCTCCCAGACCCAGCCCATAAACCATTGAGACCCCGAGTGCGCAGTGCCACCCATGAAATTATTCGGTGTTTCTCTGGTATAGGCAATTTTTTACCGAAAAACGGTGGAAACGGCATGTCCCATATCCCTTCATTTCCTGAGCGGGTATTACAGCTACACTGAGGTTAGGGAGCAACAACAAAAATCAGTAACATAGGTGTGTTGCCATACACATTTAAACCAAGAATATATTGCATCATATATAAATGTATAGTATAATATACATTAGTAATTTATATATACACACACATATATGTCTATATGTGTATAACTTGCCATTCATAGGAGCAAAGAGCTCCAAGACGTCCTTTCTGATCAAAAGTTATTCTGCGTCCCGCTCAAAGCAGGGCTGACTTCACAGCCACGTCAGGTTGCTCATGGCCTCATCCAGGCACCTTTCGAATGTCTCCATGGGTAGAGGCTCCACAGCCTCTGAGAGAAATCCCATATCAGGTTTTATTGAGGAGGGTTCAGAGCCGGACTGTGATTCTTTCTGCTGTTCTCCGCAGAGCATCTTTCACCTCCTGGTTCCTCAGGCTGTAGATGAGGGGGTTCAACATAGGGATCACCACCGTGTAGAAGACGGAGACCACTTTGTCGGTGTTCAGGGAGTAACTAGAGCTGGGGCGTAAATACATGAAGATTGTCGTCCCATACAATATGGTCACCGCTGTCAGGTGGGATGCACAGGTGGAGAAGGCTTTTTGCCTGCCTTCAGCTGAACGGATTCTCAGGATGGCAAAGGAGATGAAGATGTAGGAGACCAGGATGGTGGAGATGGTGCTGAGCTCAATGACGCCAGCCAAGGAGAAGAGGATCATCTCGTTGATGTAGGTGCTGGCACAGGACAGAGCCAGGAGGGGAGGAACGTCACAGAAGAAGTGGTTGATGACATTGGAACCACAGAAGGGCAGCCTGATGATGAAGGTCATCTGTATGATGGAGTTCAGGACACCCCCGACGTAGGCCCCCACCACCAGCCACATGCACAACCTCCGAGTCATGACAGAGGAATAGAGCAGGGGGTTACAGATGGCCACGTACCGGTCGTACGCCATGACAGCCAGCAGGAAACATTCAGTCGTCACAAAGACGATGTAGAAGAAAGCTTGGCCCATGCAGCCAACGAAGGAAATGGTCTTCCTTTCCGATAGAAAGTTCACCAAGGTCCTGGGGGCAATCACAGAGGAGAAGCAAATGTCAACAATGGAGAGGCTGCCAAGGAAGAAGTACATGGACGTGTGGAGCCGTGGGTCACCTCGGATGACTACGATTATCCCCATGTTGCCCAAAAGGGTGACAGTGTAGATGAGCAGAAGCAGCACAAAGAGGGCCACCTTCATCTCTGCTTGGTCACTCAGGCCCTCGAGAATGAACTCTGCCACAGAGGTACGATTCTGCTCTGCCATTTGGGACTTCCTGTCTACTGATGAACGAGAGAGCCTGAAAATATAGGACAGTGGAAACCACTCCTTTATTTATTTGACCTGAAATGGGATAAATTGGTAATTTACACCCTGTGCAGCCAGTTCTAGGGAGCTGGAGTGGGATGGACCACACTGTAGCTACCTGCTCCAAGCTTGTCCTCCTTTACAGTCCAAGGAAAGGTGAGGTCCCTTTTGAAGGGAGAGCATCCCAGCTTTCCCAAACACCTTCCCCTCCTGCAGCAAGTCACTGCGGAGGGTATCTCGCTTTCTAGCTGTGGGCAGACCTTCGGGCAGGTTCACTTGTGCCTCAGAGTCCCATTTTGGTACCCACGGTTTGATGAGCTCGATGGATACAGCAGCAGATAGGGATCCAGTGGCACAGGGAACCATCAGCTCTGCCCTTGACATCCTGTGATTAAGTTTTCCTCCACATTTGTTTCCCTTCCTCCCAATTTCAAACCAATCATGATAAGGTGCTCAGAACTAGAGAGCTCTGCTTATAACTGTAATAGTTTGGAGTAAATGTGAAAATACTGTATCTTTCTTTCTTCAGTTTTGGAAAAGCATCTTTAATTTGCTGGGAGATAGGGAGGGAGGGAGTTTTGCTCAATCCTAAAACTCATTCAGGACACGAGGAGTTTAATATTACACATCTCAGAAACCTTGGGGAGATGAAGTCAGGGAGACCATGATCGAAATTTGGGTGCGAAGCTGTTATTTTGAACTGGGGTGAGCATCAAACATTTCCTCGGCACAGCTTCGAGGATGTACAATTGAGAGACTAAACACTGTAAACCCCGTCTTGATTTCCCCATGACATTCAGTACGGGGCCCCGTACTGGCCCCGGGGTTAGGGTCCCCTGTGGAAAGAGTTTATGCGGGTGTAACAAATGATGAATCAGCCTTTTGACAAGCGAACCCATCCTGTCCCTGCCCATGGCTCCCCTCGCCGTCCACAGCAGGGACCATGAACTGCCACGGTATGCTGAGGACTTTAATCACACCTTGTGTTTCCAGGAGGGGACTGGGAGATGAAACCTGATTTAGAGAGGCAATTTAAGTGTCAGGAGACGGCTGTGAGTGTTTATGAGCACAAACCAGCAGTAACAGCCTGACTAAGCCCAGACAAAAGTGGCATCCAGGATGCTGTCCTGGTATTCCAGCATCCGACTGTGAATTACACCTCGTTTCCAGGTGAACACAAGGTATGGCTGAGAGCATTGGCAGAAGGCATGAGGGAGGGGAATGGTCAAGTGGAAAAAAAGAGCCAGACTGAGAAATCCCTGTTTTAAGATGCCATCTGAGGAGGAAAACCTTCTCAGAGGGAGCCTGGCAGTGGCACAGTACGGCATCCTGGTGAATAGGGCACTCACCAGGACTTCTCTCACCCCATTTTCAGCAAGCAAAACCCCAGCAGCTCCTGCCTCTCCTGGAAGAGGAGTCAACGCCACGGACGAGACCACAGAGCTGTGCTGAGCCAAAATCACTCAGCTCTGGTTACCTAAGCTTAGGCACCTGGTTAAGCTGCTCGTCCTAATGAAAATGTGAAATACAGGTTTCTGTCCCTGATAACATGAAGGTTCAGAATAAAACAATTTTTTTACAGGATTAAAGATGAGACTCAAAGGCTTACCCCACCAGATGAACACCAGGATCAGAAGACTCATTGAAGAATCAGCTGAATATTTCTTTATACAGATATTCTTTAAAGTGAATATCACCTTATTTCAGGGTCAGTGGGTGGGTTAGTCTCTCCTTGAGAGTGTTCTCTCCTCCTCTCCCAGGGTCCTTAAACATACCATAAGCCCCATGATTTCTGATCTTTTGAATTCAAAACCCTGGAGTGCATCCCAGCAGAAATATTTCATCTTCTTTACACCCAGCTGGGAGGAGCAAACCTTGACCTGGTGTAAATCAGAGCAGCCCCCCTAAAGGTAACATTGCCGCAGTGATTCATGCCAGAGCAGGGTATTGTCCCAGCAGAGCTCCCCAGGAGCTTTCAGGGAATGATTACACCTACGTGGGCATGGGGGTCAACTCTTCTTACCAGCTGCAAGATCTCTTCCACCTTGGATGGCACTACGGGCTTGGGATGTCTGCACGGCCAATCATAGAATGGTTTGGGTTGGAAGGGACCTTGCAGATCATCTAATTCCCCTCTCCTGCCCTGGGCAGGGACACCTCCCCCCAGCCCAGGTTGCTCCAAGCCCCGTCCAACCTGGCCTTGAACACCTCCAGGGATGGGGCAGCCACAGCTTCTCGGGGCACCCTGCGCCAGGGGCTCACCAACAGTGAAAAATTTCTTCCTAATATCTCATCTAAATCTCCCCTCTTCCAGTTTGAAGCCATTCCCCCTCATCCTATCAAATCTGGGGGAACAACGCTTAAAGCCATCCTCCTAGCTTCCAGATAAACAAGAATGTCTCCCCTGAGCATCTGAGAGCCTCCTGCATATTTTCATCAGATGAAGTGCTTCACTGGCAGCAATGTATTGCTTTTATGTGTCTCTCCACAGGTCTTTGTGGGCAACAGGTGTCCCTCCTCAGGGAGGAGGGGTTGGTCACGGCTTTGGCGACAGTTCAGGTCTCCAAGAGAAGCGCATCTTGATTGCCTACTGCCAGCTCCGTAATGAGAATCCATGAGAGTCACAACAGTCTAAACTGCTAATAAACCTTAGCCATACAAAATCCTGTGCTAATTATTGTCACAAACACCAATAACCCGTTACGACACTTGGCAGCCTCAAGGGACAGAAAAGGTAGAGATCCAAATAAGCACAAGTTATTCTTCACAAGTCCATCTGAAAATCAAGGGGGAGGCGAGAAGGTGCATCCAAAGGACAATTTACTCCAAGTATCTTAAACAACTATTACAAGCAGCTTAGGCTGTCCTAATTAGCTCTGGGTGGATGCCTGGAGCAGATGGCTGGGATTACAGGAGATGACAGCTGACCCAAACCTCCAGGCAATGAATGAGCCTGAAAGGCTTCCAGACTACTGATGGGTAAGAACAGGGAGGTCTACACAGGACCCACCTGTGGGAACATGATTGATAGACAGTCCATTAATTATATTTTTTTCTATGCTCCAGGTGTTTCCAGGAATATCTCAACTGCCTGTTTTTTCCTCCGTTTTGCAGAGATCCAGGTCATTCTGCTGCTTCACCTCTACCACAAGATCAAAACCATCTCATCACGGCCTATTTTGGAAAGAGGTGGTGCTAATCCAGTTCTAGCTGCAAACCTTTTTTTTTTTTCTTTTTTTTCTTTTTCCTTTGGCTAGCAGGAAAGTGACAGCATGCTCCTGGTAATTTCAGTGTAATTCCTATCTATTGAGTGAGTTGAGCAGAGATCAGCTGCTTTCACTGTCTGGAACATTTTCAGGAGCTTTATAATTCATGCTATTTCTATCAGTATAGCTGATGTTTCCCATTAAAGAATAGGAGCCCATGGCTTTAGATTAAAGCCACAGCATGGATAGAGCCACCATATAAGTAGCAGTTCATATTTGGATCAAATTTTGATCCATAGATGGGATTTATTTGTCTATCTGGTGTCAACATTAAGAGTAGACATATGAGCCAACTGCCTAGGCTGTCTTTGCAGTCAGTAGACATCAGGGTGGTGGTTCAGCTGTTCTGACATGGGTGCCCAGGACTCTCTGAGACCCCCCATACACCTCTCCTGCTCCCCTAAAGTGCACAAGTCTCTACATCTTGCGCCAGACCTGTGTCCACACATCCTGTTTTATCTCAGGTGGAATCAGAAGGATTAATAGACTCAGTGTAGCCCAGGGGAGGATTTGCCACGTCCAAAGGAGACATACGCAGAGTCACGTGAACAGACAAGTTCTCCATCAGTATGACCGAGAGCCTAGAGGACTGGCTGAGAGATGGACACATGGGATGGGTTCAGGCTCACCTTGCTCCGGGTCAGCATGACATATGGACCTACACAGGAGCTATTGGTGTCCCAGCTTCTCTTCCAGCCTGTGAAGTCCAACAGTGCAGTTCAGTTGGCCAAAGGGATGGCTCTGGCAGCAACGCTGCAGGACTTACAGGAACCCATGACCTTCTGGAGGAGCGGCTGGAGCCCAGCAGGAAACCTTCAGTGGCACCAGAGACCAGAGCCAGCACAACCAGCACCTGCACCACCAAATATTGGCAAAGAGCAATGCAGACACAGCTGTGCTGGCCCCAGGTGGGGGTTTGGGTTGGGTGCAGCTCTACAAATGGCAATATTTTAACAGCAGTGTTTATATTTGGGGAGTTTCCATGTCAACACTTTCACTGCTGAGTCACATTTGTTCCCACTTTATTACCCATCACAGAACAACTCCAAACACTCCCTCCTTCTTCAAAAGGTAAACAAAAACATGCCTTCCAGTTAGTTCCAAACCAAACTTCTCTTGCTTCTTACAAGAGAGTGACAAAGAAGAAAAAACAATTTGGGGAGTTTGTTATCAGGTAAAAAGGTAAAAACCTTTGACAAGTTTGTCACTGAATTCTTTCTCTCCCCTGTATTAGTTGGGCACTATGTTGTGTTTTGATGCATCAAAGGGTGGTTTTCCTCTTATAATGGAGGCAGAAATGGAAAATAAACTATGAAAATAGTATATGTTCATATATGACATCCAACAGATGGAAGTGACACGACCCATGGGCTGGGTGGGCTTCAGCCACCCTGAATTCGGATGTCTTGAAGTGCAGTATCTCAGAGTCACGCTACACGTCCCATATGCAGCATGCTATGTCTTCAAGCAACATCGTTCACCCAAGCCACTTCCCATGTTTATTTTAACAAGAATCATGGTCCTTTGCTCCTTCTAGGGTGGAAGACTAAGATCAGTTTTAATGTTTACCCATTAAACTTGTAGTTTGGCCGCTTAAATCCCACAACTAATGGTCTTCCAGATATAGATAACTACATACCTTGAGAAAATTAGAGAAAAAATTAGAAATATCAGTTTTATTGCAGCTAATGCACCATGGCTTTACTGCACATCCTTAAGTTTAAATATATGTATGGAAAGATTCCACTAAAGAGTGCATTTAGAAACTGTCACTGTCCAATACTTAATGTTGCATGTTAACAAAATCATTTGAATTATTTATTCTCTATAAAAAGCACTCTGAAGGATGAAAAGCGCAGTAGAAATTTTTTAATACCTTTGAACATTCTGTGATGGGTCATTGTGGGAGAAGATTTGGAGAAGTTCCTCTCGTTTTTCCTGTTTCCTGCAGCTTTAGGGAAACATTTTCTCCTCTCCCCTCCAAGCCTCCTTGGTCTGCTCCATGTGTCCTCCTGCATGCTCCTGTCTGTCACGGGGTTACATCGAATCATCTAGGTTGGAAGGAACATTTAAGATCACCAAGTCCAACCATCAACCTAACACTGCCAAAAACACCACTAAACCACGTCCTTAAATGTTTCACCAAAGTTCACCTTAAATCTGTAGATCCCATCGCATGGCTGGAAGAGGTACAGCCCTTGGTAGGGATGTAGTCCACTGCACTGCTAAATGATGTCCAGACTGTAGGAGAGGGTGACCACAAGTAGGCTCAGGCCACAGACAGTTAAGAAAATGGTTCAAGTCCTCAGCAGAAAACTCATAAATGTGTTATTTTTACAGGGCTGAGCCTTGTCTTCATATTTACCTTCAAGAGGGGTGACTTGGGGTTGCCCAAGGAACAGCAGGTCCAGGAGAAAACCCAGCACATGTTTGCCTCCAAATATTCAGAAACAACCTGGACATTTTATAACACATTTCCTCACAAACTGACCTTTGGTGGGTTCTTCAATGAGTATGTATTTCTCCTGTTATGAAACGCACTATCTAGAGGTGAATGTATAACAAATTCATCCCACACCAGCAGAGCCGTACTACAAAATGGACAATAACATACTGAATAACTATCACAGTTTCTCTCTGATTTAAAAAAAAAAAAAAAAAGACCCCAAAACACAGTCCCCATTCCCATCACTGCCTAAATAGCAAACTGTTTACCACTTTAGCAAGGAAATCATTATTCTCCCCACTGCTCTCTTCACCTCCTGGTTCCTCAGGCTGTAGATGAATGGATTCAGCATGGGGGTCACCACCGCATAAAAGACGGAAACAATTTTGTCCCTGCCCAGGGAGTAGCTGGAGCTGGGCCGCAGGTACATGAAGAGAAGGGTCCCGTAGAAGATGGTGACGGCCACCAGGTGGGATGCACAGGTACCAAAAGCTTTGCGCTTGCCCAGCGCAGAGCCCATCCTCAGGACGATGAATAGGATGCGGCCGTAGGAGATGAGGATGACTGATACGGTGGTGATCTCGTTGAAGCCCCCGAAAACAAGTACCAGCATTTGGTTGAGATGAGTATCAGAGCAGGCCAGTTTTGACAGCGGTGGCCCATCGCAAAAGAAGTGGTCAATGACATTGGGGCCACAGAAGGACAGTCTCAGTGCAAACCCCGTGAACACCAGCGAATTACAAAACCCAACCACATAGGACCCAGCCAAGAGGGAAACACAGACCTTTTGGGACATGATGACAGGGTAGCGCAGGGGGTTGCAGATGGCGACATAGCGATCGTACGCCATCACAGCCAGGAGGTAACACTCCACAATTACAAAAGCAGCATAGAAATGCAGCTGCATGAAGCAGCCAGCAAAAGAAATAGTCTTCCTTTCTGATGAGAGGTTCAGCAGCATTTTGGGCGTCACAACTGAAGAGTAGCACAGATCCAAGAAGGACAAGTTGCCGAGAAAGAAGTACATGGGAGTTTGAAGCTGGGAATCAAGCCAGACTACAGCAATGATGCCAAGGTTTCCCACCACAGTGATGACATAGACGAGCAGGAAAATCACATAGAGGATAACCTGGAGGCCGGGGCGATCTGTGAACCCCTTGAAAACAAATTCTGTCACCGTAGTCCAGTTTTCCCAAGCCATTAGTGTGTAAGGGACACACAGCTCGCTAGCAGGGAGGTGACTTCCCTGACATCGATTATGCTGACTTGATCACTTAATTACTAGTGGGTTTTAATCCTGTGCTATGTAAATTAGGGTGTTTCCTAATGAAACACTGCCAGAAACCCTGGCAGGATGCTCAGTGGGTCCACAACTACTTGGCCATGCAGGGACCCACATCTGTCATCCCAAACCAAGCTTTTCTCGGTTAAAACTGAGCTTATCTCCTGCCTTCACGTTCTGATTTCAAGGAAAGAAGTAGAAATCCATCAAAGCAAGTTTTTCCCTTGGACATCACCGTAGTCTTCACTATGTGCATCGTTTCCATCTGTCCACAGTTTTCCGTGCATTAAGGGAAGAGCAGCTCACATTCGTTAACGTTTGTTGCGATAATAGACAAGCTGGAGGATTATTAGTGTTCACTCCGCTTTTCAGGTTGACGATGTCCCAGAGACTCTTTTTATTATCCCAGATAACACAGGGTTTGAATTTGCTGCTCAGGGCTTCTTTTTCTAAGTGCTCAGAGACAAAAATAACAAGGGTTTATTTTACTTTAGTAAGTGATTTCTAACAAAGTTAGTGGCTACTTTGGGGGATAAGCTGCATTTCAATAACTGCTCTCACCTCATGAGAATAAATGCACAGACAGAAAGGCGTATACACTTATCTTTCTTTTTCCAGTATCTTCCAGCTTGGCTGGTAACTTGCTTAAAAAACTGTGCTTTTCCCTTTATCTCTATCATTTAACTTATATTTTAAGCAAACGGTGACTTCCCAAGTACTTTCCAGCAACTGATTAAGACGCCAAATTAAGGTTAGAAAGTTAAACTTCATTTTAGAAAAAAAGTTGTAACATAACTATGTCTCAAACACAGACCCTTGAAAGCAGTTTAAGCGTAGCTCCACTTTCTCTACAAGAAAGCCTCAGTCTGCCCTCGTACCAGGCTGGAGTAGGCTTCAATTTCTTTTTTTGTTCCCTCGCCCAGTCCTCCGCTCGACTCGGGAGGCTCTCCCTGCCCTGGGCTCCTCCTTGCCACCCATTCCACCGCCATCCACCTGAGATACCACCTCTTCTGGTTTCCCATAAAAGATCCAGCCATTTTCAGTCCAAACTGCTTTGGCGCCCACCGCTGTTATTAGTTCCTCCAAACACATCACTCAAAAGACAGGCAGAATCTGCACTTTATTTCTGAGGAAAAGCTGAAAAATATCAATAGAGAAAATTAGACAATACCCCATTAGATTTGCTTGAAAGCATGTGTGCCCATCTCATAAACAGGATAAAATTATTAATATGGCCCCAAAAAGGATTGCTGCTGGGGAGAAGGTAAGCACACAAGGTATATCAAAGATTTCTTCCAGACACATATGTATATTTGTCCCAGTATAACTTTTACCAGTAGGCAAGGATACGTTCTCAAAGAGAAATGGCAATTTTTGCTCTTGTGACAATCAGTGCTAGAGTTCTTTGGCATTGACCCTAATCAGATCTTTCTTACCTGTCTGCATATCTGTGTTGTACGGAATCGTCACGTGCTTAAGAAAAAAAATTGGTTTTCTACCTTCTAGCTTGGTTTACAAATCAGGGGAAGCAAATTTATTCCAAGCCTTCTTCTCGTCTCCTGATTTTTAATTCTACATGGCGCTGGGTGTCCACGTATGGCTGTGTCTCCCAGAGGCTCTTGTCTTCACTATTTATTGCTTTCCAGCTTACGTGGTTGGGATAAGCCGCCAACAGCCCCTTGGGCACGTCACCCCACGCCAATCCCTCTTGCTCTTTCTCCCATTCAGATATAATTGGAAAGTTCCCCCAGTGATTTCAAGAGTTAGAGGCCCAGAGATATTGCCTCCTCAACCCCTGAGATGGGTTGTCTTCTGGGAGCCAGAATATGCCAAGATCAGAAACTGCTGTGAGGTTATTGAGAAGCAGCATCTCTCCTAGAGACAGCATCACAGCACCTTGTAGCTATGGAAACACACAAGCCAGAAAGATTCACCAATCTTTACAAAGCCTTGAAAATCATAAAGAATAAACTACCCATTTCCAAAACAAAATGTTTCCAAACTACTGAAGACCATAGTTCTAATATCAAATTAGAAAATGCCAGAGGTAGTAATCACCAGATTATTTGAATATAATGTTAAATTGATTATTTCCCTCACAGAGAATACTATCTACCATGGTACCCATGTAGGGACAGGATCTGGATGGAAAGAAACTGGCAGAGTAGCAAGCACGGGCTGGGCTGTTGGGTACAGATGGTGATGGGTGGTGGGTTGTACTCTGCCTGGAGGCTGGAGAGTGCCACGAGGGTTTGTCCTCTTTCATCTCTTTTAAATAAAGCCAAGGAGGACACCATGATGTGCAGGTGACCATCCCACAGTACCTGAGCAAGGCGAGTAGGGCAGACCCAGAAACCTGGGCCAAAGTCAGCCAAGACTCCAAACCATCGGGCAAGTTGGTGACGATGAGGCAGGTCCAAAGTCAAGCCAAGTCAAGTCAATCCCCTGGTCAGGGTCAGGACCAGCCATTGCTAGGCAGGTCCACAATCAAGCAAAGGTGCAAAACAAAGCAGTCCATCAGTGTGCACACCTATTGCTAAACTGGAAACCAACACTCCTCCAGCATAACCCGAGAGAGGAAGAGGCTCCCTGGGTTGAGCTTAAATAGAGCTGATGGGCAAATGGGCAGTGGCTGGGGATGGAGGCCCCAGGTGAGGCTGGTCAGGGCCGTTAAGGCCAATTAGTTCACTCTGGGAGAGATTAATCACTGTCTGAAAATGCCCATTTGTCACCATTGAATATAGTGGAAGCCCAGAGTCACCAGCTCAGGTGTGGACATCTGTGCCATAGGTACCTAAATGTGCATAATCCCACCCTTGCTGGAAAGCTGGGCTGTCTAGTGCCCACAGAAGGACATCAGCAGCTCCAGAGACGGTGTCAGTTGTGTTTTATGAACCAATTGGGGATCCTCTGTAAGGATCTGAAATGTCTCTAAACCCATTTTCATTCTGTTGGCAAGGTCAGACCGAAACCTCCGCACTGTCCGCAAGCATCTCAGAAGCATGGTCATCACTGCTGCTGTGTACCTGTGCTCAGCCATGCCTCATCCACGCGATGTTTTTCAGACACCTGAAGCAGCACAATGGCTTTCAGAATTGCATTTCATCTCCTTTATTTTTTCTTTTTTTTTTTTTTTTTTCTCTGGTAAACCCTTCCATGAGGAGCCCTGAGGGCTTTCTCCCAGGAGAGCACGAGGGACCATATTTACAACCCCGTCACCCACAAGCTATTGGAGTTTTGGCAGGAGCACGTCTCTCTCCCCCTCAGGCGGTTAATAGAGGTTAAGCGGACATGTAGACGTTCTCCTTCACATTTGGGATAAACCCTTGCCTCCCATCGCTCCGTGGCAACGAAGGCACAGGAGGAGCCAAGACAAAGCAGAGCCTCCTCTGTGTTTAGGCAGTGGACTTTCTTCTTCACGTCCTCATGTCTTCTTTTTTTAGGCTCTGTCGGAAAACAGCCTTACTCAAGTAGGTTTTCTTCATAATAAGAGGGAGTAATGTCTTGTGCACGTTGTTTTTCTTTTACTTAGGCAGCTTAAAGCAAGATGAACTGATTTATGCAAGTGTTAAAAAAAGAACGAGTCTTATTTTGTGATAAAGAAATGCAATATTTTGAATTGTCAGCAGAATATAGTCGTTAACGAGACAGCCTTCTGAATCAACACGTTTTAAAATTAACCCAGTTTCCAAGTAAACATCTTAAGGCCCATGGTTTTAGGGTGCTTCAGCGTGCTGGAGCTCATAAAGGTATAAACCATGAATTTACCAACATGAGTTTTATCCATTGCAAATGATATATAATAATTCTATAAATGTGATTTGAAGACTGAATAATAATTAAAAGCCAAGGGAAAATGTCTGGAGGTCGTTAATGTTGTGCAATCTGTGATTTCACTGGGATTGGGACTTTCCCTTGCTCCAGGTTTACGTGCACTCCTATGAGGTTCCTCTGAGGTGTCTTCTGAAACAGATTTCTTTCGAACTGAAAGGGAATGAAGATCTGATCCTTTTCTTAAATCTGGAAACACCTATGCTAGAGTAAATCCATAGTTTTAAGCATCCAAGCGTAAGAAAAATTGACATTTGGATTGTTTCAAGTCACTCCCTGTTCTTTTCTAAGTACATCAACTGAAAAGCAAAAAATAACCAAAACAATTTGGGTTTAGAAAATACAGCAGAATATGCAAAAATGTGGTAGTTAAACTGGTGATTTCTTGGAGTGAAATATGGTCCAAAAGTGAAACTCTGGTTTCTCATTTTGATATTTTTCTTCTTTTTTGCCTCAGCAGGCAACATCTGCATTATTAAGCTTTCGATACCTTCCCTAGCTTTATTCCTTAAGTAACAGAGAGGACACGGACCTCAGAGCAGTGCCTAACACAGGTGAGACTGGCGTCTTTTTTTCCTGTAAAACAAGTATATTATTAACATGAACAACGGGGTGTAAATGCTTTGCGTTTCTCAACCGCAGCATTTTTTTTATTAAGATATTACTTATAGCATTATCAGAGCTTCGCAGAAAATCCCATGGAAAGGACAATTGGAATATAATTTTTAAAAACAGCTGTTTGGATGAATATTTACCACCATCAAACTTACGTTTTCAATGATGTCTTTTTAAAATACTTCCAGTGAAAAGCTAATCAGGTCTAATTTTTAGTAAGACATTGGGGAATGTAACGGCATTGTCTTACGAAGGCCATAGCTGTGCTGTGGATGACATATGGACATACAGACAGACGTCCATAGCTCTAATGGTATATGTTTTGTTTGCACCGGTGGTGAAACATTATTTAATAGAGTCGGTATTTTCCATAGGAATACTTGATTTACCAAAGCTGCTTTTTTCCAATAGAAAACTCAGTGTAATCAGTAAATATTTATTTATCGAAGGAACCTTTTAAACTAGACAAGTGTAGGGAGGAGAGGTTCTATTTTTTCTCCTTTTATTTTTTGTCGCAGGTACAAGTAAGGGAAGAAAATGTTTACGAGGTCTAACTGCACAGTTAATAAATTTGTCCTCCTGGGACTTGCTGAGAGCCCAGACGTTCAGCTCCTGCTCTTTGGGGTGTTTCTACTCGTTTACGTGTTCACCCTCTTGGGGAACGTTGGCATGATGACCCTGGTTAGGACCGACCCACACTTGCACACCCCCATGTACTTCTTCCTCTACCATTTGTCCTTTGCTGATGCTTGTTACTCCACGGTCATCATGCCCAACATGCTGGTGTCCTTCATCTCCAGGAACAAAGACATTTCCTTTAGCGGCTGCGTGGCACAACTTTACAGCTTCATTTTCTTCGGGATTATAGAATGCTACCTTTTGGCTGTGATGGCATATGACCGCTACGCTGCCATCTGCAGCCCACTGCGGTACGTGGTCATGTTGCCCAAGGCGGTCTGCGTCTGGCTGGTCTCAGCTTCCTACACTCTTGGCTTTCTTTATGCAGCCATATACACCGGCTGCACATTTGGGGGATCCTTCTGCAATTCCAATGTCATTGACCACTTCTTTTGCGACATTGGCCCCTTGCTAAAGCTCTCCTGCTCTGACTGGGTTCTCAGGGAGAAGGTCATCTTTGCCTTTGTTAGCCTAAATGGGATCAGCACCAGCGGAGTCATCTTGATCTCGTACCTGTACGTCCTCTCCGCCGTCCTGAGGACGCGCTCGGCGCAGAACAGGTCCAAAGCCTTCAACACGTGTGCCTCCCACCTGATGGTCATCTCCTTGTTCTACGGGACGGGGTTCTTCACATACCTGCAGCCCAGCAACAGCCACAACGGCCTAGACAAGGTGGCCGCTGTGTTTTACACGCTGGTGACCCCCCTGCTGAACCCCTTCATCTACAGCCTGAGAAACAGAGACGTGAAGGAGGCTTTTATGAAACGTATGAAGAGAGGTTTCTGCCTTCATCTTCATTGAAATGGGGAGGGAGGGTCTGAAACTGTAAGGACCAAGTAGTTCTCAAGGAGGCAGAGCTTATAATAAAGTTCAAATTTCATTTTACCTTCCCAAATGTCAGTATTTTCTTTCCCAGTCTTGTGCCAATGCAACGGTAGGGGAAGACTGTGGGACACACCGTGCAGGATTTTCTTCCTATAGTTGTAACATATAACTGGGGGGAGGGTGTGTGGTGTAAATTTGTGGGCTTTAAATTTGAAATACTGTACTTTAATTCTGAACAGATGCATCGAATGGGCCCAGAGAGCTACAGGAACTCAGCTGACACTGAAACCAAATCAACCCAATCAACCCAATCCTCCACGGTCATCATGTCTTATGACAGGGTCCCAAAATGCGTGCTAATTTTGACCCTCATGCAACTTCAAATTCAGGGATGGACTGAATAAAGCAGAAAATACGTTCATGTTTATAACATAATAAACATGTTCATCTGAAAGGCACACCAGCTATTTTGTTTGTTCTACAGGAACTTCAACACAACATCGGCTTTAAAATTATTTTGGCAAGATTTCAGTAAGTCTGCAGATGACAGCAGGAAAAAAATGCAAGATACGTTTTTAGAGGCAACTTTGATGTCTCAGAGCTATGCCAAACCACTTTGTGGGTTTTTGCTAGCTTTTAGGCACAGCAGGAATGAATTGAAAACTTTTTTAGTCTCATTAAAATTAATTTTAAAATGCTTTATTGAAAGAAAACATGAAGTATCCCTGAACAAATAGCACTCCATGACTTTAACTGGTCTCCTCAGAAAGATACAAGGTATGGATATGTCCTTGCTGTATTTATATATGTGAGATATGGGGTGTCCTTGGCAATGAATATTTATTTTGAATCAGGACTTTGCAGTTCCAGCGGTTCCTGAGAATCAGCCAAGCTGGATTTAGTCTTCCAAGACAGGCAGCATGGAACTCAGGCTTGGTACACGAGCTAGTTGTGTCCCTTCCCTCCTATTTGATTGCTTGAAAAGAGGCAGAGGCAAAAAAAAACAACACAAAACTTCGCATTAGTTCTGTAGACTTGTTGAAGTCAGAATGAGCCAGATCAGAAGTCGGGTACTGAAGTGATGTAGTAGATATTTTCGGTAGACATGTTATTTGTGGCCCAGGGAAAATGCTTTTTTGCCTTATTGTTTTTTCCCCCACATCTAAGCTATCAGAAAGTCCTGAGCCAATTTTCTAGCTAATGGCAGTAAAGGTGGAAAAAATAAGCAGAGGTAAATTCGCAAAGCAGAAGGGAAGTGTGGCCCCTCCATCGGTACCTCTGTGGGGTGCTCAGCCGGAGACCGGGATGCTTACTCAGTGCTCCTGCACAGAAAACTGCCTCCAAATACTCTGGGAAAAGTATTTCCCATGTGTCACCCTCAGTCTTGCACAAATAATATAAAACCACAACACGTGGGGTGTTCTCGGCTGCTGGGCAGGCAGCAGAGCTCACGGGGGGCTTGTGGGCTCAACGAGAGTTGCTGACGGCCCCCGAGCACGTCAGATGGGGCTTTGCCTGGCCACAGCCCTCAAAACCGGTGCACAGAGGTTGCAAAAGTATTTGCCTTTCTAATACCGTAGGTAAACGTCTTGACCACTGAGTCTGAAAAAATGGGAGGAGGAGACTCCCTTTGAGGTTTTCAGTGAATTTCGGAATTTGCCTACTGATTCTCCAAACTCATGCTTTTTTTTTTTTGTTTGACTATTGAACCCCAAAAGAGGTCCACAGAGTTTTTTCTCCGCTGTTCTGGCGCTTGGTGATCAGTGGCATCGATATTGTGCCTTAGGATTGCAACACGCCAACATACGGCAGGGACACAGGCCATGTGAACTGGGAAACCTTGAGATATAAGGTGAGATTCACCATCAGGCTGATGAGGGAATTGAACGCAACGTACTTGGTCATTAAGTCTTGGATAAAATAAAAGATTCATGAATTCCCCTTGCTTTTATTACTAGCTGGTTGAGTAAGGTGGTTATTTGCTTATTTGGCATCCTCCTGTCTCTGATGGAGACAGTCTGAAGATGGGGATCTGAAATAGTTGGCACGAACATCTCCAAGAGGTTGGCTTGCTGCTTGCCTCTCTCTGTGCTTGTTACTAGCCGGCATGGTAAGGTCAAAGGAGGTTAAGAGGAGAGCCCATCTAAATCCAGTCCACAGAGGAGCTAAAGAATCATAGAATCATAGAGTAGTTTGGGTTGGAAGGGACATTTAAAGGCCATCTAGTCCAACCCCACTGCCATAAGCAGGGACATCTTCAACTAGATCAGGTTGCTCAGAGTCCCATCCAACCTGATCTTGACTTTTTCCAGGGATGGGGCATCTACCACCTCTCTGGGCAATGTGGGCCAGTGTCTCACCACCCTCATTGTAAAAAAATTCTTCCTAATATCTAGTCTAAAGGAGGAAATGCTTTTGAAAACAAGCCCATGTGGAGCTCAAGACACAGACAGTAGCTCAGCTGCTGGGTGTTTGCAGAGGGCAGCATGGGCAGGTGCCCACTGGGGAGGGCAGTGGTTGGGGGGCCACTGGGCAAGCAGGGCCAGCAGCAGGGCTCATGGTCCTGCTGGGTTCCCTGGCACAGGGAAAGGTGGAAGGCACGCGCTGGAGGTCTGTGCTCGGCTGCTCAGCAGGAGATGGAAGAGGAGGACCTCCTCGATGGCACGCTCTGAAACGCTGCCAACACCACATGCGATGCCCAGGTGGCCAGCAGACATGTGGATTTGGGTGTGATAGGAACTGGAGAGCAGGTGGGGCAAGAGGGGTTTGTACAGGAAAGATTCATTGCCCTTTGATGATAAGGGAGCAAGACCTTGAATATAAAAGAGGTCATAAGGCAGGATTTAAGCTGTAAACTGGGAGACCGTGATGGCTGTGGAAGAGCATTTTGACAGGGCCGTCAAGGAGCCTGGAGCTAATGTCCAGCACACACCTGAAAAAAACAAGGGGGGGAGTGGGGTAAAGCTACATGCAGTAAAATAAAGATAAATCAGACTGTCTACAGTGTCTGGTGACAGGCACAAGCCAGAAGCAGAAAGAAAGCAAGACTTGGATATGTTTCCAAACCAAATCTGGAAGCTTAAGTAATAGGGTGGGGAAACAAAAATCCTTGGTGTCAAGTGAAGCTATGGCATCCTTTATCACAAAACCAGCTGATAAATATCGTGCCAAAGCTACTTCCACATGAAAAACTCCCTCAGGGCGTTCTTCACCTCCCTGTTCCTGAGGCTGTAGATCAGGGGGTTCAGCATGGGCACCACCAGTGAGTAAAAGACAGAAAAGATCTTGTCCGTGCTCAGGGTGTCGCTGGGCCTTGGTCGGAAGTTCAGGGCGAGGATAGACCCATGGAAGATGGTGACTCCAGCCAGGTGAGAGGTGCAAGTGGAGAAGGCTTTGTACCGGCCCTTAGCAGAGCTGATCTTTGAGACGGCAGAGAGGATGAAGGCATAGGAGACCAGGACGGCCAAGATGGTCACCATCTCCACCAGTCCTGCGAGGCCGAATACCAGATGCCTGTTGACATGGGTGTCGGAGCAGGAGAGCGCTAGAACAGGTATGAGTTCACAGTAGAAATTGTTGACCTTGGCTGGCGGGCAGAAAGGCAGGCTGAAGGTGAAGTCCGTGTGTACCGAAGAGTGCAGCAGGCCAAGCAGGTATGAACTGGCCACCAGCAGGATGCAGACCCTGTGAGACATGATGGATGGGTAAAGCAAAGGGTTGCAGATGGCTGTGTAGCGGTCGTACGCCATCACAGCCAGAAGGAAGCACTCGGTTGTCCCAAAACCTATAAAAAAAAAAAGCTGTGTGGCGCATCCAGCCAGAGAGATTGTTTTCTTCTCCATCAGAAGGTTCATTAATGTCCTCGGCGCAACCACTGATGAGTAACAAGCATCTAGGAGAGATAAATTGCTAAGGAAAAAGTACATGGGCGATTGAAGTTGACTGCTGTTCCTGATCAGCACCACCATGCCCAGGTTCCCTGCCAGAGTGATGAGGTAAATGAGGAGGAACAGGACGAACAAAGGCGCTTGTAGTCGTGGGTCGTTTGTCAGTCCTGCAAGAGTCAACTCCGTAACTTGCTCGGTTTGATTTTCCTCCGCCATCTTCTCCAAAAACACTGTAAGTTATGTTCACAGAGCCAGAATAAAAATAATAAATTAATGGAGACACTCACTACCTAAAAAGACCAACAATCCCCAGTGCCTGTAGTGGCTAACCCTCTCATTAGCAGCGATTTGTTTAATTTTAAATCAACATTCGTCAAAAAACAATTTGGCAAGACAGTGGATATTTTATTTCAGTATCAGTTACTCTGCCAAGTGTTCAATTTTTCACACCATTCTGACACATATATATTTTTATCTATTGTACACTCATCGTATATATCACTTTTCAGTGTAACTCTCCCAAGTTCTAACAAAAAAGAGCAAACGAAAGGGTTCAGTGATTCCTATAACAAATTAGTTATATTGATAATGACAATAGACTTCACAGAATTTGAACTAGAATACAAACTTTCAAATTTTAGGAAACCTTCCTACTGGAGGTTGTTTTAAAGACTATTTTGCTTGCATTGCTGCAGAGAGAAAAAAGTGAAAATGCTCGTTACCCTTCCATAACTTTTCACTTATTTCGCTCATTTGGGGTTATGCTTTTATAGAGTGTATGGAAAAAGTGCGGTGCCACCATGTGGGAGAAAAGAAACCATTAAAAAAAAAGGCAGTACAACACATCTTTGCCTTTGTAACATCTTTCTCTATGCCCCCTCATTCTAAAATTCATACTTAGGAGTTTTAAATATATGGCAAGACACCTGCGCATCCTGAGTTTTTGTCACAGAAATCAGTGAGAAATATGGAGCAGCCCTCCACAGCGGCCCAGAAGCAGTCACTGTAACGTAAATATATATTTTACATTACCCAAGAAAATTGTTGGGTGAACCGGCCCACTTTTAGTGGAAGATCATGGAAAACACTGTGCTGCTAGTAAGGTTCCTGCCACCGTGACTAAATCTCTCCAGTGGAACGAGTACAGCTTTCCCATCAGGAGAATCAGCAGGGAAATCAGTGTAAAACCGGCCTGAATGAGCCCGGCTCACTCTTTCGAGAGGATAAATTCATAACGGAAAATCAAATAAACTGTGTAGTGAGGTGGGAGAAGTGCATGGGATTTAGCTGTACGTCAGAAACCTCAACCATTTATTGGCACAGCTATAGGGGTCAAAAACACCGTGGGAAAACCTGTAGAACGGCAAAACTGCTCAAGATGGGATTCCCCAGCATTGCAGAGATAAAGACGTATGCTAGCTGGTCTTTTATCTGCTAACTGCTGCTCTAACCTTCAAAAAACTGTTCAAAAATATAACTGGTGATATAACTTTCAAAAAATTCCTGTGTCCTTTGATTTTCCTTCTCCTCTTGTTCTATCGCTCTTACGTGAAGAGAATAGCTTGTCTTGGTTTGGCTAATAAAGGCAAAGCCAAGATCAATAGAATTCATCTTTACAGACCTCACCACTGAAGGAGGATAAATTTATGTATCACCTTAAACTTTCAGCTATAAAACAAATCCAGATGTCCTCTTTTCCTTACCGGTTGAGGTCTTGCTTCTTACTTCTTCCTTACTTCACATTAACTCATGACAGATTGCGAGGACAGTTATATGTTCGGTCTGTCCAGCCTGACAGGTTTAATTGCTTTTTAATTCGTGTCTCTAATCCACTGAGACTTCTGAGGTGCTCTTGTTGTGAAGTGTTGCGGAAAACTTCCGTTGGGAGAAATGCAATTAGTTTTATATTCCTTTGTCAAACATCTATATATAAAAATATATGTACAATCTCTATATACATATATGTATATGTATGACAGAGGAATATAAGAATGAAATGAAATGAAATGAAATGAAATGAAATGAAACGAAACGAAACGAAGTGAAATGAAATGAAATGAAATGAAATGAAATGAAATGAAATGAAATGAAATGAAGTGAAATGAAGTGAAATGAAGTGAAATAAAATAAAATAAAATACCAGTCTTACAAGTATAGCGGCTCACAAAAGCTCCGACAGACCACGTGGAGTCGTCTCACAATCCTAGATAACCATAAAACAAAATATTGACTGGGCGAAAAATGTACCTGACCAAGAACATTGTTTATCCCAACTATAAAGTTGTTTACTTGTATTTTTTACCTGAAGTTGTTTGTTTCTTACTACCATGACAGAGAGACCTTCAGGGTATCGGTATCCATCCCCCTTCCGTAACTTCTTGGTGTATTATACAGAAAGTCTATTTCTTAATAGGCTTTAAAGGGCTGGGAAATACAGCATTAATGGGTTGATAAATGGTGAAACAGCTATTATTGACCCAACACATGATTAAGTTCTTTGTATTTGCACACTGTCTGAGAAGCAGCTTTAGGGACAGCAAAAGCGAGGCTCAAATTGCCTAATTTTCCAGGAAAATTAGCACAGACAGTCACTGTGACCTCTGGAAGGACCAAACACCTTGAACTCAACCTGCAACTTCACCTGCAGGAAGCAAGTTTTCGGTGAAAAAACCTTATTCAAGTGCCAAGCCACAGGTAATATCTTGAGACACTCCAGCGAAGAACTGCGTGACTGAGTCATTAACTGATTCTGTGATGTTCTGTAGTCCTGCAGGTCTACCCTGTTCCCACCCAGCCCTGTAAGCACTGGGTTTCAGAGAGACACTCCACAGAAAAAGGGTTTCCGACTCTTCTCCTGGGTTATCCTCTGAACCTGAGCAATCTGGAAACCCATGTCCAGTACAATGCAGACTTTCTTTGAAGCCATTGAACAGAGAAATGAGATGAACAGGATGAATAAAGCTGTGTGGATAGGCTGCTCACTGTTCTTTGACCACTGATGGTGCATGAGGCTGGGCTTCATCTCACCCAACTTCAGCTCCGCAGAAGTTACATGTCTAATCTTTGTCAGTCACCTGTACTTAATGGAAATAAATTATAAAGAAATTACCCTCAAGACATCTTCACACAGACTTCTGTGCAATTTTGAGCTCCCCTCAATGACAGCAATAAGAAAATTCTCTCCTGGTCACCAGCTTCCTTCACTCACTGCTTTCTCCCAACCGCTCTTCTCAGGGCAGCCTTCACCTCCCTGTTCCTCAGGCTGTAGACCAAGGGGTTCAGCGTGGGGGTCATGATGGTGTAAAGCAGAGTGGCCCTCTTGTTCTCATCCAATGCATAGGTGGAGCTGGGGCGCAGGTACATGAACAAGATTGCCCCGTAAAACATGGTGACGACCGTCAGGTGGGAGGCGCAGGTGGAGAAGGCTTTTCTCCTGCCCTCCGGAGAGCGGATCCTCAGGATAGCGGGGAGGATATAAGTATAGGAGACAAAGATGACGGTCATGGTGCTGAGGCAGTTTATGCTGACAAGAGCAAGGACCACCACCTCGTAGGTGTGGGTGTCGGAGCAGGAGAGAGCTAAGAGTGGGGCAATGTCGCAGAAGTAGTGGTTGATAACATTGGAGCGGCAGAAGGAGAAAGTAAAGATGAAAGTGGTGTGCGTCACCGCGTGCAAGATGCCGACGGCGTAGGAACCGGCGACAAGCCACCAGCACGTCCATCCGTCCATGATGGTGGTGTACAGCAGGGGCTTGCAGATAGCCACATACCTGTCGTAGGCCATCACAGCCAGCAGGAGGCACTCGGTGACCCCAAAAACAACGAAGCAGCAGAGCTGGGTTGCGCACCCAGAGAAGCCGATGGTTTTCTCCTCCGTCAAGATCTGGACCAACATTTTGGGAAGGATGATGGAGGAATAGCAGACATCGACAAAAGCCAAGTGGCCAAGGAAATAGTACATGGGGGTGTGAAGATGAAGATCAGTCCTGATTAATATAATTATCCCAAAGTTCCCCAAGAGGGTGATCATGTACATGGCCAGGAAAGCCAAGAAAAGGGGGACCTGCAGATCTGGGTGGCTGGTCAGCCCCAACAGAACGAACCAGTGCACATCAGTATGATTGACAGGTGTCATTCTCTGCAACGTGTTCTACCTGTGGGAGATGGGTGAAGTGACAGACAATGCTTTGGGCAGCTCAGCAGGACCCTCAGCTTCCTCGGTGTCACCAAAAGGAGGCAGACCACTTCCTACGGGAGGGTCATGAAATGTCAGCTGGACTTTGGACCACTCTTGGAAGAGCCGAACCTCCGTCCAGCGGCTTGGAAAGGATCCAAAAACCAAAACCTACTTGTCAAGCTGAACAGTGAGGATGCCCACCTGTGTTTCACTCAGCACTTCATCTCCTACGCAGCTTCCTATCTGTGCCTTCCTGGGGAAATTTAACACAGGAGGAAGATCAATACACTGGGTGTTTCTTAGTAATAACCTTTTTTTAATAAAAATTAAGCTATTTAATGCATTTTGCTTTTTCCTTAGTAAACAAATAAAATACTTGCATTTTTTTAAATAAAACAACATGAAACAGTTCAACTTGCAGAAAATGCAGAATTATTTTTCTTGTTGATTTTGCAAAACAAACCAGAGCGAAAGTGTGCATTTCTCTTTCAAAACTGACACAAATACGCAGTTTTCAATATACATAGTCTTGACAACCCCATAAGAAAGGAAATTCACAGTGGCGATGGGGAAACTAGCTCGGATGTAGAGCCGAGGCCATACAAGCAAGCACGGGAGGAGCTGAGCAGGGCAGGGAGAGGAGATAACACAGCCCCTGCTGTAGGTATTGGGCATGCTCTTGTCTTGGCCACCAGGGCGATCCCATGCTATCACAGTGGCACCTATGAAAAAGCCGAACACGTCTCCTTGTTTCATGTCATCTACAGCAGAAGAATCCTCCTCCCATGTAGGATTCCTTCTGCTCTTCTCAGTCTCGTTGCTATAAACAAGATATCTTACACCTCTGGTCCTTTCTTTCCTCTATCTCACCACCTTCAAGTCCATCAGACAAAAAAGAAGGGGTGGTTACTTTAGCCCCACGATGTCCCTTCATGTCCCACCACTTCAGAGCAAGTTCAGGGCTGAAGACTGGCCAGAACAGAAGATGCCCTCACCTTGGACATGACCTCTCCAACAAAACTCAGATCTTCAGTGCAGCTCATTCAGCGACTGGGATGGGTTTGTCTGCTCCTCCAGACAATATGTCCGGGGCCATAATTCATCTTCAAATAATTGTAAAGATTGCTTTTTAGAACTCTTTCCTTAAAAGCTGTACCATGGAGGACTTGTTTCTGCACCTTGTAGAGGGCAGACAAGCCCCCTCCATATTTTCTGGTGGTATTTATACTAATTTCTATGACCCTGGAGGCATTTCAGCCCACGGAGAAAAGCAGCTTGACAACAAGCAAAATCCACCCGGAATATCAATTTCTTCATCTCCAGGCTCACTAATGAAGCCCAGGAACAATTTGCTTTGAATATCTGTATTTCAGAAGATGTCTTCCCCCCGCTCCCGTGCTGAGGAGAGGGAGTGGATGAAAAGCAAACATCTACATGGTTCACCAAAAGCAAATTCCAACTTTTTTCCACGGTCACCCCTGGTTAGTATCTAACTTTCTCAAGTGTCTCTCCTAGTGCCACTTAAGCTGGATTTCGGCAACGCAAACATTTCTTGCAACCACTTCTGCCGTCGTGATCTCCTCTTGTTAGCACCCTCTTGCTCCAAACTCCACCCCAAATGTTGATCTTTGCCTTTTCTGGCTTTGATAATACACTAATTGTCCCCCACTAAGTTTTTTCCTGCTATATTTTTTCTCTTTTTAACTGTTTCTATGAGCATTGATGAGAAGAGCAACACAATGACAATCGTCTAAACTCACTCACCTGTAGTCTTACCTAAACAAAATTCTTTTCACTGAGATGTGTCCACTGGGTCCGAGTGCTGTCATGGGTATTACCTACAACACTGTGGTCTTGACGTAGGGATTCACGAAACACTTTCCTATCTGCTTTCTCCAAGAGATCTGGTTTCCAGAGCTGGTGGTCTCTCTGTATTAGTTCGTTTGAGTAGGTTGCTACTTTCAGAACTTCCAACAGCCACATTTCAGAGACCACTTACTCCTGCCAGTATTAGCGGGAATGGTATTTTCTGTCCATACGCGTATTTGTTTTGGCAGTGAGAATTCAGAGGTGTTATAAACCCCCCTCAGACAAACTCTGCACATACCCAGACTGCCTGATGATAATGTCTCACCACCACCGTCACTTCACAACTGCATCCATGGCCCCGTGGCTAAGAGGGATGCCTTCATCCAGTAAAATATATGAATATATAAAGAAAGGCCCCAATTATTTTCAAAACGTTGATAACTTTTCTCATAAGTAGATCTCCTATTAACTTCCGTGACAGAGTTTTTTCTTCAATATTATTTTTTCCTAATGAGATTTGGGGCCAAAACTCTTGGCAGGCTGTCTACAGCCCCTCCAGCCATTGCATCCCCCTGGGATACAGGCAGCACTTTGGACAGTTGAACACGACCAGCTGGTAATTTCCCCTTCTGAAATCATTCTGCCTTTACCTGACCGTGAACTCACCAAAGACTTACCTGATCCCATATTCATAACCTAAATGCCACCAGGTGCCCAGCTTTTGAGCAGAATTTGTGTCTAGGGGGACAAGAGCGGCATTTTCTGGCAGGTGTCTAAAGTAGTTTCAAAAGTAGGAAAAGTATAATCAGCTTGAAATATTACGAAGTCTGCCAGATTGCCTCTGTGTTATTGTTTTCACTCACTACCCTTATTCTGCTCATTGAATCTTAGTCACTCAGGAAATATATAAAAACACAATCTGTGCTCAAGTGTGCAACGGTGCCAAAAATCCTCTAATGAATTTTAATTTAAAGGAATGCAGAAAGCAAAACCTACCAAGTAAAAAAAGATAGTGAGGGTCTGTGTGGCTTCTTTCCCTAAGACATCTGGCAGTTTTTGATCTCCAGCTCCCACAAATTTGTCCTGAGAATGAGAAAAGACACCCAGACAAATTCATGAGCGGACTCTAAGCTTAGCCGGGACAGATCTTTCACTTTTGGAAACCAGCGTGTCCGTGTGGGTTAAAAGCAGCGCGCAGCTTGTTCCAAATACGCTCATAAGCTCTGCTTGAAGTTTAATTCCGTTCCACCAGGATCTATACAATTTGAACACTGACTTGATGAGGGATGAATTGCTCAAAGGGGGGAAAAAAAAAAAATGATAAGGTGTGAAATGAGTCGTTCAGTGGCATTAGGATGTGGTGCACGGTCTGGTCCCTCGTCACCACGGCCGGTCCCCTGGCTTGGCGCGGGATTTCTCCTTGTGCATCCCAGCCTGCAGGGCTCCCCAGAGAAACGCCAAGATGAAATTGGAAACAGCATTTTTTTGAGAAATGAAATGCTAATTATGGGGTTGTGGTGTTAGATTTTTTCTTTTCCAGATCATTTACAGCTACCTCCGTACTTTTATTTAGCATACCAGCTGCTGAGTCTGAGCACAGGTAAGCTGAACGTTGTCATCTACAGGTGTGGACTTCTTCATCTGACTGTTCTGCACCCTGTACTCTAGGAGGCGTTTCATCTGGCTCCTAAAGAAACATCCTAAAGACCTTATCTGAGTACTGACTAAAAGTTCCCACTTCTCCACACTGACCGCAGCGTTCCAGTTACTCCCTGGACCAGGAAAAAGTGGTGTCTATTGTCTACACCCCGGTGAACCCCACGCTGAACCCCCTGATCCACAGCCTGAGGAACACGGAGGTGAAGGATGCTCTAGAGTTCTTGTTTCCTCCTGGATTCAGACGGATAAAAAGATATAATCAACTAAATGCAAATAATGTGGATGTTCTGGAGACAGCATCTTTGTTCTGTGGCTATAGCAATGGAAATAATGAGTAGGTAACACTGAGAGACATGAAAGCTCAGAAAATTCTCTGTCTAGGGTGCAGGGAGTAACTCAGGGGGCCTCTGTGCGATGAACAACTGGGCAGCAACATTTTGTTCGGTGCAAAGGCCATAGTGAATAGCTGAGCTACACACTGCAGGGACCGAGTCCTTAAGGAAACACAGAAGGCGGCGATGGATAAATCTCCCCAGCCACACACTGCAGGCGGTGCTGGTAGAGGTGAGGACATTCCTGCTCGCTCTGCCCTGTGAGATGAGCTGGTGTGGGGATGTCCCACAGAAAGCGTCTTCGCGCTTTTGTTCTCGTGATCTCTAAATTTGTGATCCCATCAGGGCCAACTGGACAAGACGGTGAGTAAGCATTTCTGGGCAAAAAGGGCCAACAAGGCATAGGGTGTCATGGATAGCCAAGACAAATCTTCAAGGGGATTTGTTTTTCCTTTGTCTCATCATCTCTCTGCCCATCCCTTGTGTTACCAATGAGAAACGTTAGAATCCGCAGATGAGGCCAGATGAGAAAATCATCAAGCCAACTGCGGCACCTCAGAGAAGCAACCGGCACCAGGGGCACCCAGAGAGGGTCTTCACAAGCTTGGTTGGAGAACAGGGGAAGTTGCAAGGAAGCAGCAGGACACAACCCACCTTCTGGTCTCCCTGGGGAAGAGTCTATCACTTTCGTTGGCTACAAAAGAGCTCAAATAATTAGGTTTTAGACTGAAAATGTCAGGTGGGATGAATTCCAACTTCTGTAGACCCAAGCGTGCCGGTGCTCAGGTGTGTAACCACATGCGCACACTGAATGACTGCTACTTTCAGTAATGTGCCTAAAAATAGAGATCTTTACAGATATGCACATTGGTAATGATGACTTTTAGGGCGTGCGCCCAACCATTCAATGTTTGCTCATGCAAAACAGACAACTTAACAAGACAGTGCTTTTACTGGTATGACTCATGAAAGCGAATTTAATGAAACTATTGGTTTGTACCAGATGGCAAATCTACAAGCATTTGTCCTCAACAGGTATCTCCAGTTTCTCCATGTGTACTTTAAATCAGGATGTCCCAATGTACGAGTAATTTAATGCAGCGCTGAGACTGAGATTTCCCATTCACAAAAGTCAGGGAATGTGGTCAGCAAATACCTACAGAGAGAGATATACGTATACATCCGTACACGTTTATACTCACTCATATTTTCATATACTGTTTCCTATATATATTTTATTAAGAATTCAGTGCATTATATGCAATACATAGGAACTGTTTGTGTGCATACCTGTATGCATAGCACCACACACACCTGTATGTACGCGTGTTCATGACAAACGCAGCTTTCAAAGTGATGCAAACGCCAACCCCCCATTGGACATAAAATAGCACAACCGAAAGCATAACAGTGCAGCCCTTCTCCATACAAAATTTACTCCGCTTTCTTCTTTCGTGTGCGTGTGTAGCTGCGTTTTGGCACAAAGAGCAACACTAGCAACATGGAAGCCCTTCTTTTAGCCAGTGTCCCCAGACCCTGCACTGCAAGTATCAATTAGCCACCACTATCCATGTCTCCAGGTCAGTCCTATTCCCCTGTCCCTGGAGGAAAGGAACCACAGTTCACTCAACAGCTTCATCCTCCTGGTATTCACCACTGACCCAAAGCTACAGCTTGTCTGGTTCTTGGTGTTCATCTTAGCCTACATCACCACACTTGTGGGCAACATCACCCTCATTGTGGTGATACGCAGTAGCTCACGGCTCCATATCCCAATGTACTTCTTCACTGGGAACTTGTCCTTCCTGGATGTCTGGTGTTCCTCCATCTACACTCCCTAAATCCTGCTGAACTGCATCTCTGAGGACAAGAGCATCTCCTTTGCTGGATGTGCTGCTCAGTTCTTCATCTCCAGTGACTTGGCATACACTGAGTGTTACCTGCTGGTGGTGATGGCCTTTGACCAGTATGTGGCCGTCTCCAACCCACTACTCTATGCTGCTGCCATGTTGAAGAAGCTGTGCATGGGGCTGGTGGCTGCCTCCTACCTCACCGCCTTTGCCAACTCCACCTTCATTACCAGCCGCACATTCGCCCTCAGCTTTTGTGACAGCAGTGTCATTGATGATTCTTCTGTGATTTGCCACCGCTGGTGAAGCTCTCCTGCAACATGACAGACAGCTACCAGGTGCTCCTGTACTTCATCCTGACCTCCAACATCACCCTTCTCTCTGCGCTCATCCTCCCATCCTATGCTGTCTTTAAAATGCGCTCAACCGAGGGGCAGCACAAAGCCTTCTCCACCTGTGCCACCCACCTCACTGCGGTCACCCTCTACTATGGCTCCATCCTCTTCATTTACACCCAGCCCAGCTCCACCTACATCCTGGGGAGGGACAAGGTGGGCTCTGTGTTTTACACAGTGGTGATCCCCATGCAGAACCCCTTCATCTACAGCCTGAGGAACCAGGAGGTGAAGGAAGCACTGAAGAGACTGGTGAAGAGACAGATTATTTCTTAGAAGAAGAAAACCAGGGATTGCATCCCCAAAGATGCATATAGCAAGACCTATCTTGTTTGTGTTTTCATTTGTTTCTTTTCACAATAGGTGCAGGAGGATGCAAGGCAGGAGCATAAGCTCTTCTGATCCTGAACTTCTTCCCAATGGACAGGAGATGTCACTCCTCTCCTTCCCACCTCTCCCCATACATAATTTATACCTGTACTATAAAATGGGACCTTAGCAGTGGCTAGCCTGTAGCCTAGTACTACAACATCATCTTCTTCACCCTGTGCTTTATCTGGATTAAATATTCTTTACTTACGCCCAGACCAGTAGCTCAGGTGCAGCGCTGTGTGCCATGAATAGAACGTGCCTCCGCTCCTGAGCTGTCCCAGCTGTTTCCTCACAATGCTGTATTGCACTACATAAACATACTTTCCATGGTCCTAAACTATTTTCCCAGTGAAACCTCTACACCAGTGTGGATACGGAGGGTCAGATTGGAAGAACCAACTTTAAAGAGCATGGAGGCATCTGAGATTGAGTTCAGTTGCCTGAACATAGGCTATTAAGACCATGGAGATGCCCACAGGTCTTCCTCTGAGCTTTCAGATGTCTCTCCAGAATGTCCCAGCTCTTCTGAAAGCTGCATGGCATATGTGCCAAGCACATGCCAATGTCCTTGGCACCTCAGGACAGAGCAAACAGCACCGGATTTCTACATGAAGGCAACCGAACGCAGACCTGGTCTGGGGAATTCCACTGCATCTTGCTCCTTTCCTGCAACTTCAGCAAAAAGTTTCCATCATCACTTGTAAGAAAACATGCAAAAAAGTTGAAGTGATCTCTTAGTTATTAAAATATCTTTTTTTCCCTTATAAAGTTTTAATCCAACTGAACGGGAAAAAAAAACAACCCAAACAATAAAGTTCTTTTTATTATTACCATTATTATTATTAAGACTGGTTTAAGAGGGATTAGGTGGATCGAAGTAGACTCATCTCCTTCAAACTTAGATAAATAAAATCAAGTGATTGTCAGAGTTCCTTGTCTCCATTTGTGATCAATAAAGGTGTGTTTCTATTTTTCTAGGTTTTGTTCTGACAAAGCGTGCAGTTTAAAGAATTTAAGTTTGAAGATCTCCCCGCTTTCTGCCCTCACCGTGTTTGTGTTGGCACCACATGCTGGGGTCAGGCTGTGGGAGCTGGGTTCCTCTTAGAAGAAAACAAACTGAAAAATGGGCTTGAAGGGGCCACCTAATGCAGTCTGAGCTCCAGCAGATGTTCAGATCCCCGGACCAGAATAAATTTAATCCAGAGAAAACTCTCCTGAAATGAGTACGCCATAGACAGCAGGTCCACAGTACCAGTCCTGTTGATGTTCAGACCTGCTCCCGTTGCACCACATTTGTCTTAACCATCTGTGCTAGAATGGGATGAAACATCCTTTTATTCCCACATATTTTAGAGGGGGGCTGACTACCACATAATTAGACAATGAATTTTTAGATGTTGAGAGCCAGATGAGCCCATTCCCATGCCTGTTCTCCAGTTCCAAATTCATAATGGTAGGAAAATTACATTTATGAAAACCAGTCAGACATGGAGGATGTACATAGTGTACTTCAACTTGCCTCACGGTTTAACAATTAAAAAAGACAAAAGCAAATCTATCCCAAGGCAAGTAACAACAAGAAGTTCAAGGTGTGAGGCATCCTTGAGGAGGTCCAAAGGTGAGGAGAAATGCAACAAGCTTCGCCGACTCCCTCTGCCAGGGGGTCAAAAGCAGGCAGGGACAAATCACCCCATAAGCAAGAACCAAGGGAACCATCTTAGAAGACAAGGATGTCTCTTTCTTTAATGAGAATGTATGACCAATCTTGTACCGGCCAAGAAAGCCCTCCAGCAGGCCCGAGCTCCAGGCTCTTGCCATGTTTTCATCATAAACGACACTGCTCCCCTTCCCAGAGCAAGAATTGGTCCTTGGGGACCAACCACTCTTCCAGGAGTCATCATCTTAACAAGACCTTCCGGGGCTTACCAAGAAAGTTTCCTAATCACCATGAAAGCTTCTCAGTGGCCTTGTAGCCAACTTACCTCATTCTTCTTAACAAGCCATGAGAGACTAATTAGCAGCAGCTAACAAGAAAGAAACTTTCTTCCTTGTTAGCAAAAAAGTGCACTTCTACATCTGCCTTGCTTGTCAGAGCTAGTCCAGGTCCCGAAGCCCATGAGTTGGAGGGTCAGTGTGTTGGCATGTGACTGTATTAAGGGAAATGGTGTGGGTCTTGATAGGTGGAGAGCAATGCTCCTCCAGGTTTCTCTGATTAAAGTACCTGCCCCTCATTCCTGAGGTTAAATTCCCCCACCCCAGGCTGAGGTCCTTCTTCCTTGGTGGCATGATGCAGTAATACAGCAGCACCCTGAGCTCCTTGCTGAGGTGTTATGGTGTTGTGCTTTGTGGGAGCACTGGTTGTGGTGGGACCATCTTCCACACCCATCTTGCGTCTGCTCAGGATCACTTCTATATGTTTCCACCCCATGTTTGTTCCTGGTCAGTGCTTTTTTCTCTCCTATTGGTCTCTGAGGTTAGCGATGCTATAATTGCTAAACTTTATTAGTCATCCCCCTGTACCTTGTGATTTTAGAGGGGGAATCACACAATTGCTCAAAACTAAGCAAAACCAGTTAGTAATAATATAATCAAAACGAGCTCAAAACGCCGGGACAGGGAGCAGGTACCTGACTGGTGAGTAATTTTACCATAATTCGTAGGAGATACCATATGACGGCTCTCTGGTCCTTGAGCAGGTTGCAGGAACTGCAGAAGTTTCTCAAATAAATTTGAAAATAAAGTTTCTCAAATAAATTAGAGCTACAATTGAGCTAAAAGAAGTTGCAGGAAAGGCCTGAAGCACCCTGTTGCAGTGAATTGTTTTTATGAAGCCCAGTGTCCATTGCTAGTACTGAGAACACTAAGTTACCGGAGTCTCGCGTTCACCAGAAATGTGCCCATTATTTGATACGAAGAGAGCTCTGATCATCACTGTCACCCGGAAAGCAATCAGTGTTATATGTTGTCATTGCTCAAGACAACAGTGGTAACGCATTCTCAAACAACAAATGGCCAGACAGGTTCAAATTCTTGAAATGAAAATAATATCAGGCTGTTAACACAAAGAAAAGCAGCTAACGCGTCCCTGAGGCAGGTCAGTGTCTGGCCTAATCCAAGAGGAGTTAATGACCCAATATTTAGGAAGAAGGCAGAGGTTTCCCAGTACATTTGTGCCCAGTAGCTCACAGGAGAGCACTGCTTCTTCTATACCATAGCAGTACAGAAATGGAACACATAAACATTTCTGAGGTGACCTCTCAATTCGTCTGAAGCACAAGGGAAAACTATTTTTCAGACAACCATTTCCTCTCCATCGCCCTCCCCAGCGCATCCTTCACCTCCTGGTTCCTCAGGCTGTAGATGAGGGGGTTCAGCATGGGGGTCACCACTGTGTAAAACACAGAGGCCACTTTGTCGAGGTCCTGGGAGTGCCTGGAGCTGGGCCGTGAGTACATGAATGCAGCAGATCCGTAGAAGAGGGTCACGGCAGTCAGGTGGGATGCACAGGTGGAGAAGGCTTTGTGTTTGCTGGCAGCTGAGCGCATCCTCAGGATGGTAGCCAGGATGTAGGTGTAGGAGATGAGGATGGTCAGGTTGGTGACAAACAGGTTGAAACCAACCACAACGAACATCATAATATCGTTGATGGTGGGGTCCGTGCAAGAGATGGCATAAAGCGGGGGCCCCTCACAGTAGAAGTGGTTGATGACGTTGGGACCACAGAAGGACAGCCGAAGTGCAAACCCCGTGTGGATAGTGGCATTCACGATGCCAGCGAGGTATGAGCCAGCTACCAGCAGTGCACAAACTCTGCTGGACATGGAGATGACATAGAGCAGGGGGCTGCAGATGGCCACGTAGCGGTCATAGGCCATCACAGCCAAGAGGTAGCATTCAGTGGTGGCGAAGACCGCATAGAAATAAAATTGTGCCAGGCACGCAGAGTAAGAAATGGCCTTCCTTTCTGCTAGGAGATCTGCGAGCAGTCTGGGGGTGATTGAGGAGGAATAGCAGATGTCTAGGATGGACAGGCTGCTCAGGAAGAAGTACATGGGGGTGTGGAGCTGGGCATCCAGCCTGATTAACACCAGCATCCCAAGGTTCCCTAGCAGAGTGACCACGTAGATCACCAAGAAGACCACAAAGAGGACAGCCTGGACGTCGCCCTGCTCTGAGAACCCCGAGAGAATAAATTCAGCACTGGGGGTGCGATTTCCTTTGGCCACCATCGTAGCACAGTTGCTGTAGGGAAAGCAGAGATGCAGAGAAACACAGGGTCAGCATATTCCTGTTTTCCCCACAAACAAATGTTAAAGACGCATTTATTTTTATCAGGAAACACAAATCTCAGAGGATATGGAACAACCTACTCAACATTTGTCTCAAAACACGTTTTAAAGCAAGGGAAGTGCGTGCTGGAATTTATTTCTGATGGTTTTATTGGTTTGATAAAGTCACTTCACAAATAGGAAGGCTTGTGCTACCTCCTGAGGAAGTTAAGAAGTTTGTTACTCATCAGATCCAAAGAGATAACCACAGCAATTTATTCTACCATTAGAAATCAAAGTCTGCATTTAAAAGAATAAAATACCACTTGTCACAGAAAATACAAAAAGAAAAAGCACTGGTGAGATACAGGGACATTTTTTAGAGAATTTCCTTTAGGAGTTACAGAACAAATTAAAAGAAAACTCTAATTTCTTCCCTTCCTTCCTATGAAACTCTGAAGCTAAGTTGAAACAGGAGATTTAGTGCAAGTATTAACCCCCCCTTTAAATATGGCAATACCCATGTTATTCTTGTGATGCCACTAAGTGGAGAAAGACAACGGAAAGCATTTATAAAGGTTGGTACGGGTGGAAACCCCAACAATGCCACAGTCCCATTATAAACCGGGGGGACCAAGATGCCAATAATGCATTTTTTTAAGAAAGAAAAAAAAAAAGAGAGACAAAATTAAGCTCATCCCTTAAAACAGAAGTTAGGAATAGTCACAGAAATTGCTCACTGAGGGTTTTTGAAGTGTTAAACAAGGTGCCAAATTATACCGTTGGAAACGACCCATCTGCATGAGGAAAGCTCAACGCACGTGCCCTACCTCCACTTACACATCAGGCTCCCTTAAATCCACATTCAGCCAAAGGAATTTTTATATTTCATTCCAGCATTGAGTCGGTGGCAGAAGCTTTCACACCCCTCTAAAAAACAACCTGGAGTTTGCCAAAAAACCCAGGTCGTGCTTCTCTGCCGTGATCTTCCCAGTATCGCGAACAGTAGACCGTGCGCCACCAGCTCTCCTCTTGGCTTCGTGTAACAGGTCTGAGACAAACCAGGACTCGAGGACAGTGAGGGGGGGTTTTGCCAGCCTCAGACCACCAATGCTGGTCCGAGCTGCTGCCCTCTCCAGCCACCGGACAATAATTACAAATCCCGGTAAGCCCGAATTAAAATAATCGGCTGAGGGGCTGCTAAGCTCTGGCAGTGCCTGAGCATCTCGGTTGGCTTGACTCATAGCCTCAGCTTGCGGCCACCTTAAATTTGGAAAAGCAACTTATAAACGCCTAGGTTTCACCTGAGATGTCCTGACCTTGGCTGACTATTTTGTGTGGAAACGGGCTCCAGCTTCAGGTCCTCTCCCTGCAACTTTTTGTAGCGTTGTTTCGGCTAAAACTCACCTGTTTGTTCACATCTCTGGGCCCTTTTTGGTTTATCAGAGGCTTGTTATCTCCTAGACCAAAATTTTTTCTGAGAAATAAGCCCCGATTTCTCCCAGTGTTGGTGTTAAAAGCAAAAATTATTTGCCAGTCAGGAAGGGCATCGATACTTGACCAAGAAAAGCCACAGTTTATAGGACTTTTTCATTAAAAGACCGAGGGGTTTGCCGCTGCTCTCCCAGGTGTGTCATGCAGGAAGCTTCTCTTGGGAGTTGATGACTTTGGAAACAGCTCCTTAAGGAGGAGCCAAGCCCTGATAAATAAACACAATTAGTTTCAGCAAGTAAATGTAAGATTGAGTAATTTTTCCCACATATTTATATACAGATAAAGAATTTTTTATATATATATATAAATCTGTCTCTCAGAATATGTAATTTATCTCTTGGAATCACGGAGAATTAAAAAGAACTGGTGTAAGAAACAGAGATTCAAGGGTCAAGAAGTAGCTCAGGATTTGGAGGAGTGCTGACATGCTATTGGGGAGAGAGGGAAAACTATTCAGGAATTCTTCTCCTGCAATTCGCTTTAACAAGATCTGAGGTATCCTGTTTAAAAACCCAGAGAGTTGGATTCGGGCATCTGGGAGAGTCATAGCCAGGTTTATGGAGAAAAATTTCTCTTTTATTGCTCTTAAAAGGACAAAACGACGCTAGTACCTGTAATCAGATCTAGGGAATTATTTCCTATCCATCCATGGAAAATATAAACCTTTCTTTGGGAAGGTAATTTCTGGTGTTAGTGACCTTTATGTCAAAGCGAAGGCATAGCTCTGGCACTGTCTTCATCCCTTTTGTTTTCCTGTTCCTTCCGAAAAGTGTTTTCTGGATGCTGAGCATCCATACTCAGTTGAATTATAGATTATCGATTAAATCTAGTTTCACCTTCTCACTTCTGAGTGGGGTATTTGAAGCGCTCCAAAACATCAGCAGATTTCCCCTTATAGAATAGAAGATGTTTGATTTAATTAACTTATTAACTAGTTAATATTTGTTAATGTAGGTAATTTACGTTTAAACTAACTCTTCAAAATATGCCCTGAGTGTGACTGCTCTGAGCAAAAGGCACGTTTACCGTCTGGCCGTGTCAGCCCATCACCCTTCGCTGCCAAGCAGCGAGTGGAGAAACCCATGCATTTTTTCCAGAAAAATTCATCTCGCCCTGATGTAGGTGTTTAAAATAGAACAGATTAATCAAAGCCCCCAAACGCATGGTTGTCTCCGTAAGGGGAACCGATGGTGACTAAGTCAGATGTGAAAGCCTACAATTAGACGGGATGACTCCTGGACCGAGATGACTCAACCCCTGCAGCCTGGAAGCAGNCTACGTTGAGAGTCTTAGAGCTATCAAAGAAGTCAGGCACGCTTGAATACAACATATGGCCAGAAGGGTGGAGGCTTTCTGTGTTGTTAACGCCACATGACATCTTGGGAAAAGCCAAGACTGCTCAGACAATGTCTTGAAAGACTGTTCCTGGCCAAGTCGAGTGAATGCTTGTCACAGGGGATAAAACTCCACCTTGATCCTCGGCAAATGAGCACGTCATCGTGGTGGCTCCAGGCTGGTCGATGTCCATGGGGGAGACCCACACAGGAAAGCAAGATCCCCAGCACGGGGGTCTGCGTGCAATAGATATGAAGGGTGGGGATGTGCTGTTCCCCATAAAGACTATCCTTGGACAAATCAGAGAAAATAATAAATCAGGTTTATTGTACTAAAGCAAAACCTCAGGCAACTACTTAGAAAAATTGACAACAAAGTTATGAAAGACATTGTCCCTCCCCAGCATGCAGCAGTATTTATTTAGTTGGTCCCCTTCTGCTCTGAGCCACCTCTTTCAGGCCACAGAACTTAATATTGTTGCAACATTGCATTAAATCCTCTTTGGGAAAAAGCATCAGCCTTGCATGTTCAAGCACTTGTTATAAATTCATTTACTCCAAAAATTTCACTGCTAATGTAAGTGGTTTTAGGACTGTCTGTCTTTTCTGCATCCTTTCCTTCTCTCAGACATTGTAATTACAGGCAATTTATTTTTCAAGGGTCCTCAGCATGGAATTAATTTGTAATTCAGACACTGTGGTGTTCAGCACAAGGTAGAGCATGTACATCTCACCACATGCACAGAATCGTACAGTGCCTTTCTTCTGTCAGTGTCAGTCTTATTTCTTCTGCTGGCTCCACCCTGGCAGGTGATTATCTGCTTCCGTTCGGTTAGAGTGGGATCTGTGGCAACACCTGCGGGAAAGGAGCTTGTTCATAGCTCTTCTGAGGGCGCTCCTCACCTCCTTGTTCCTCAGGCTGTAGACGAAAGGGTTGAGCATGGGGGTCACCATGGTGTAGAAGATGGAGGCTGTTTTCCCTTGATCTTCTGCGTGTCTGGAAAAGGGATGGAAATACAAGAAAGCTGCAGAGCCATAGAAGAGGACAACAGCCATGAGGTGGGAGGCACAGGTGGAGAAGGCTTTGTGCCTGCCCTCCGCAGAGCGGATGTTCCAGACGGTGAGCAGGATGCAGGCGTAGGAGACAACGATGGCCAAGACTGAGGTTGTTATGATAAAGCCAACACACACAGCCATCACCATCTTGCTGAGCCAGGTGTCAGAGCACGAGAGCAGCAGGAGTGGTGGCATTTCACAGTAGAAATGATTGACAAGGTTTGGGCCACAAAAGGAGAGTCGGAGAAGACCACTGGTGTGCACAAAGGCATTCAGGCTCCCGGCAGCGTAGGAGCCCACCACCAGCTGGACACAAACCCCATGGGGCATGGCAACCAAGTAGTGCAGGGGCTCACAGATGGCCACATAGCGATCGTACGCCATGACGGCCAGAAGGAAGGCTTCTGTGGTGCCGAATACTATGAAGAAGAAAAACTGTGTGATGCAACCATTGAAAGAAATGACATTTCTCTCTGCAAGGAGACCTGACAGGAACTTCGGTGTGATGGATGAAGAATAGCAGATGTCCATGAAAGAGAGGTGGCTGAGGAAGAAGTACATGGGCACATGAAGATGAGAGTTGGTCCTGATGAGGACAATCATCCCCAGGTTCCCTGCCAGTGTGGTGATGTAGATGAGCAAAAAAATCAGGAAAAGCAGCTCCTGCAGGTTTGTGAAGCCCAAGAGGACAAACTCGGTCACACTCGAGTGGTTTCCCCCAGCCATTTACCTGGTGACAGCACAGAGGAGACAAATAAACACAGGGAAGAGGTGAAATATTTTCTCCCACCTTTCAGGAATACGCAGTACCGGAGGCTAATGCAAGATTTGGTGTTTCTTGGATAAATGCACCCACTTATTTGGAGAAAAAATATGACAGCTATCCTCGGTGGGCAGGTTGAAGATCCAAAACAATATTCTGAAAAATGATATATTGACAAAATAACAGCCAATGGATTATAAAACAGGAAAAACAAACAAACAAACAAACAAAAACCTCCAAAAACTTAAATCTTAAAGATCTGGCTGGACCATTATGAAAAGAATTCATCTTGCAAAATTATATCTTCTCATGAACATCCAAATTCTTTCCAATATATGGGCATGTTTGGGAGGATTTCTTTCCCTTTGTTGGGAGGATATTCTTATTTAGGGACAAGTAAACACAGTAATATCCGGCCTTAATTTGCCACATTAATTAATGTTGCATTAAATGGATAACAGACGATGCTGGAGTGGTTTTCTCACTCTGTAGTGACATGTCTGGGTCAACTAAAATGAGACCAGCGTACCTGACTGCAATTTCATGGATGTGCATCTTCAGGAGAAAAATGCCCCCTTCTAATCTGATTTATACTCACATGCCATCTTCCTTGCACCTCTCGGGTCTGCTAATATCGGGAATTTTTATCCAAAATTTGAGTTAGGAATTAGGATGCAGATGTACTGGAGTACCTGTTTTTTCCTTCAGGAGGAACCTGAATAACTTCAGTACTGCTTCATGGCGACGTTCCTGCTCCTGCAGAGGGTGGACACACTCATTAAGGAAGCCCTTCCCCATCCAGTAAAAAAATTACCTCAAAACCTCTCAAAATCTCACTCTCCCTCTGGTTAGTGGTATCTCAAGTCAGTCTCAGGAAGAGACTCACTGGTTCGGGAGCTGAAGTCAAAGCTCCACTGGTCTTTCCGAACCCAGGAAGGTTTCCCCATGGCAGCCTCTGAGGTGGATGGAAGATTTAAGCGTTACCCCACGCCCACAGGACGAATCGCCAAAGGGTCTCTGGAAACAGAGCAGACCTTCCCCGAAGAACCTGGGATAAATGCAGAGCTTTCTCCCCAAGGTTTTAGGGATGGAATTCCCCAAGGCACGTCAGAAATGATGCCCGCAGAGCCTGAGCAATTCTATTTGCATACACAGCTTTGTAACGAGGAGTAGAACACGAGGCAATAAATTTTTGCTAAAGGCTTGAATTTGAAAGACTTTTTTATTTATTTATCTTATTCTCCAGGAACACGGGAGAAAATAAAAAAAGATAACTCTAAGTAATGGATTAATTTAAGGAAATCATTGCTTTATATTTGCGGTGATCAGTTAGATTAACTTCCTTTTGTACTGTGTGTTTCCCCAGAGCAGATGTGGATATCTTACAGAAAAGGTGGATTGAAATGTAGATATCAATTTGCCACTGTGTCGTCATTTTCTTTTTTTTCAAGATAACTTGTCATTTTCCGTTTATGCTTGAATATGGTTTTGCTCCACTGCTTCCAGGGAGGCAGACTCTCCGAGCAGGTCCTATAAGCAGCATTTACACAGATGCAGCTCTCTGGGAGCTCCAAGGGCAGGACTCATCACCCGTGCGTGTGTCAGGACAGTGACTTCAGACTTAGGTAACTCTCTTGTAGACAGTTGCAATTAGGCGCATGAATTTCAGTCGGTACTTTTTTTTCTTCTTTTTTTTTTTTTTTTCCACTGCTACACATCTGCTGGTCACACACCTCGGTGTTCAGCATCACTGTAATTTTACCTGGTATATTTTTCTTCCTCTGTTCTCATTTATGTTTTTTTTAAAAAAAAAAAAAAAAAAAAAAGAGATGACTGCTTCTTATGTTGTCCACTTGAGATGACCTTAAAATATGTGCATTGCCAGTTTGAGAAATGAATATTACTATTCTCACTTCCCTCTTTCTAGCAGTCTCGCGGTCCGTCTTCTAGCGCCAGTGAGATAACCATTTCTTCAGGATGATTCCTCTTCTCCGATCACCCTTCTCGAAGCAGCATTTACTTCCCCATTCCTCAGGCGGTAAGTCAGAGGTTCATCGCAGAAAGTCCCTTGACCCGCTGCCAGCGCTCTTCCTGGGGTGCTGGTGGGTGTCTTTGCTGCAAGGACATATTGATGGCTCATCTTCAACTTGGTGGCCACCACAACCTCCACGTCCTTCTCTGCCAAGCTGCTCTCCAGCCTGTCCTGGTGCCTGGGGCAATTCTTCCCCGTGGGCAGGACTCAGCATTTTCCCTTGTTGAAGCTTGTGTGATTCCCATCCGCCCATTTCGGTCAAAAAAAGCTGTCTTTGAAAAGCGATTTTGCATCCTGTGCTTCAAAATTAAAAGCAGAATATGTACAACCGCAACAGCTGAGGACAAAGCTCAGTTTTCTGCTGCATCAGATGTGTAATTCCCAAATCTCTAATGTCCTGTGCCCAAGGCGGGGGGTAGAAAATGTCTCATACTTGTGAGGCTTCAATCTTACTTTCTGATGATGGACCTGTGGGACAGCCAAACCCATTTTATCCATTTTCCATCTTTGTTTCTTCCCCAGACAACGCTACAGGGGCATCACTCCATGCTGACAGAGTTCACTCTTGTGGGGTTCACCCGCTGCCCAGAGCTGCAGGTCCTCCTCCTCATGGTGGTCCTCACGATGTACATTATCAATCCAGAAGCTGATACCAAGCCTAGAAGAAATGAGAGGTACCAAAAGGTGGATGAACACAGCATTGAGGTATGTTCGCAATTTTGGAGGAACAGAAATGAAAGCGATCGTACTAAATACAGAATAAAACTGAAGAACTGCTTTCCATCACCGGGACAACTTTATTCACCCTGCCCTGTCCAGAGGTTTAAAGCCAAGGAGGTTCATTGCTCTTTCAAGGCGATCACTGTCCAGAGCTCCTCCCATAGCACTCCATACTGCTGCTGCTACAAAATTTCCCTAACTTACTCGGTCATGAGGAATTGGCAGCCATGAGATTAATTGTCACAGGAAATGCTCTCTTATTTATGTATTTATTTTTAACACCGATTCTACCCATGATTAGTAAAGGGTGGACGTTAAGCTCATGAGCGGTCCAACCCCCAGCAGAAGCAGCGCGCTCCATGAGATGCTGAGCACGCTCCACACGCCCGAATCTCCTCTAGGTGCACAGGGGTGCTCCTGTTCAGGCACGAGAAAAAACAGGGGAAACAAGCAAATATTTAAAATTAATCTGTCCGTCTTTTGTTACTAAAGAAAAAAAAAATAAGACTAGCTTTTTTATTTTCTTCTTTTCAGAAGAAAAAAAACGCTTGGCTGGTTCACCATAAACCACCGGTGAATGCTGCTGCCAAGAGTATTGGGAAGTGAGATATTTGGTGCTTGTGAAAGGAAAAGAAACCGATAGTGTGGCTCGTGCTTTGCAGAAAAGAGCTGTTGATTGCAGATCGGGTTATGCTAAATCGCGTGAATATCTTTAAAAGGGTCCAGGCGGTCCAAATGCAGGCGTTTACACCCGCCTCGGGCAGGGGGAAAGAGGCAGCTGCTGTGTCCCATTGCGAACATCTCACATCTTGGGTGGCCGTCTCCTCGTCCTCATTAGTTTCCTTGTCCGCCTCAGACGGTGTTCATGTGACTGAGCACAGACATCTCAAACGCACATGTTATATCTAAGAACATCCAAACCAGCCCTTCTCAGTGCCACTGCTAGTCTGTCTCGTGTAAAACATCACCCATCCCAGCTCAAATATCCACATTTTATCCTGCACAGAAGCATCCCTTTCTCTGGGTTGACTCGCTTAGATGCACGCGCTGACCCTGCAGGTGTCTAAAGCCAGCTGAGATTAGTTCTGCCCCCCGTGTCTCTCTGTCCTTGCTCAACCCAACCTTCCCCTTCTCACTTTCCCCTTTTCTCAAGAAATGTGGAAAATGCAAATTTCTCTTTCTTGGGTTCAAAATGTCTTTCTGAGCCATGAACGGTGGTAAAGGCAGACACAGTGAGGAGCTCACCGGTGTTTGGATAGGGTCTCCTTGCTCCTTCCACCACCACTTCAGGAGGGGTTTTTCGTTCCAGGGCAGTAACGGTGTCTAAAATGAGCCATTGTAATATCTGCAATATAAAAGAGAGATACCTTGGCCATCAATTTTAAAGGGAGTGAGGCCAAACTAAGACTTTCCCTTTCATTTCTGTACTAAGGGAAACTGAAGGCAGCTCAGTTTCCAACTACCCTGGATGGAAAAGTGTTGTGCTCCAGGTTCATGGTTCTTCCCATACATTTAGATTTCACCCCATAGAGGGAAGTCACCGCCCCAGCGCAATATCTACACATCTGAAGCCCAAAGTCTTCAACTCCTTTTCAATCAATGAGGAAAAAAAATACATTTTCTCTTTCTGTGCCTTTTTTACCCACCAGCTAGAAGATACCTCCAGCATGGGGTTCATTTCACCCTCTTTTAGATTCAGCTCATATTAAGACCCAAATCTGAGTGTCTGTCATTACCTATTTGCAAGCTAAAGGTCTCGTTACAGCTAACCCGACCTTGGCCAACGCAACCAGCAGAGTTTATCGATCTCTTCAGCTGACAAAATGTAGGTGTCTGCCTTGGACTGCGCCACACCGGACCCCACCAATGGACTTGACCAAATCTTCCTTGGCCGTACAGGGAGCCCACGTACCCAGCCCGGGCGTAGAGGTGACATGGTGTTTTATTTAAAGTTAAGGAGATAAGTCCTTCCCCTAAAGGGGTGATTGCCAGCTCTAGTCACCAAGTATCTAAACAAGGGGAGGTGGCTCCTACCCCCGCGATAGCAGTATTTGCTCAGCACTCTGTTTAAAACAGATTTAACTGGAATTAAGGCAGCTCCACCTAAAAATGCAAGCCTCGCTGGCTCCAGCCGAACCCTGAGATGCAGCATGTGCTTTCTGCAGGGGAGCCAGAGGACAATTTCAGACACAAGACCCCAACTACGGCGTTAAACCACTGTTTTGACCGCCTTATTTCTGCTTTCTTAAGTAAAATGAATTCCAGTTGGAAACTCATGTGCATCTAGAGTCCTGGAGCATTTAACATGACACAGAGACAAGCTGAAACACCCTTCTGAGGATGTAGCTGTAGCAGCTCCTGCCCGCTCAGAGGAGTGGAGCTCCAAAGCAATTGGCAGCTAATCAGCCTGAACACAAAATGAGATGCGAGATGCCAGCCACGTCCTCACCTGTTCATCATGACCCACCAGAACAGGGGGTCACAATGCCGGGTGCTCCTTCTCCCCTCTGTAACTCTCCTCCTGGAGCCACAGGTGTTTCCCACCACTCTTGTGGTCAGCGAGGGCCGTTAGACACAGCCAGCTGCTGGTCTCCTCACACACGGCAAGCCCTGCTTGCACAACGGGCAAAATGCTTTCGGTTTTGAGAGCAGCAGCTCCAGCAGGAAGCCACAACGAGCAGAGCAGTAGTGTTGCAGAGCCACAGACTTGTGATTTTAACGCGCTAAGAGCCAACGTTCCCATTAAGCCAACTGCATCCCGGGCTGCATCTCCAGCAGCGTGGCCAGCAGGGCGAGGGGGGGGATTGTGCCCCTCTGCTGCGCTCGGGGGAGCCCCCCCCCCCAGTGCTGCCTCCAGCTCGGGGGGTCCCAACAGCAGAAGGACACGGAGCTGTTGGAGCGGGGCCAGAGGAGGCCCCGGAGATGCTGGGAGGGCTGGAGCCCCTCTGCTGGGAGGACAGGCTGGGAGAGTTGGGGGGGTTCAGCCTGGAGAAGAGAAGGCTCCGGGGAGACCTTAGAGCCCCTTCCAGTGCCTAAAGGGGCTCCAGGAGAGCTGGGGAGGGACTCTGGATCAGGGAGGGGAGACATGGGACGAGGGGGAACCGTTTTAAGTTGAAAGAGGAGAGATTTAGACTAGATCTAAGGAAGAAAGTTTTCCCTGTGCGGGTGGTGAGCCCCTGGCGCAGGGTGCCCCGAGAAGCTGTGGCTGCCCCATCCCTGGAGGTGTTCCAGGCCAGGTTGGACGGGGCTGGGAGCACCCTGGGCTGGGGGGAGGTGTCCCTGCCCAGGGCAGGGGGTGGAACGAGATGATCTTTAAGGTCCCTTCCAACTCTAACCATTCTATGGTTCTATGAAACACCACGTGATGGTGAAGGCAAGACCAGCTGGACACAAAGTCGTTGAATAGTTATATTTTACGTACAAATAACGGTTGTAGGTCACTGCAGCAAGACAAGATGCTCTGCAATTGTAAAGAAAACCTTAAAAATAACCTTGAGTCCCTTATTTAAAAGAAAAAGGTAGGAATCTTCCCTGCACCTAATTTAAACACCACAGAGGGTGACAGTCACAGAGGAGCAGAAGTGTGGGAGAACAGCAGAAACTGTACACAGAGGTCCCAACTCAGGAGTAGGTCCTGATGAACACACCTGGAGACCCGTGAGATGATGAAGGGAGGAGAACCTTGCTCACTGTGGCTGTGTCCAGGCTCTCATCATCATGAAACGAGTAGTCTGCACGTAACGTGAAACAACGATGGCTAAGTGCCGTTTTGTAGCCCATATCAGGACAAAGAAATGGTACGGGAAGGAATTAACAACGTCATATTCTTTTTGACTTGATGCCACCAGCAAGTGCTCCACGCGCTTCGTATTGCAGATTAAGGTATATCTGGGACTTTCTCTCGTGAATTTGCAATATGGGAAATTCCAGTTAGAAACAAAGCGGGGGGGAGAAAAAAAAATCTATAACAGTGGTCAAACACTGAAATAGGGGCCACGGAGGGTGTGAAAGCTCTGCCTTGGGAGGTCCCCAGGGCTCAGCGGGACAAGGAGGGTCTGAGTTGGCCCTGGTGGGTGTGGGTGGTTGTACCGGAGACCTCCCGGAGAGTCCCTGCTGATAAGGGATGAACGGGAGCGCAAACAGCCTGGGAGGATGTTCACCCCAGGCCGACAGTGCCGACCAGGCAGCCGACCGTTGGCTGGATTAAATAATAACCAGGGAGCTGTCAGGAAGCTTTGGGAACAAAGAAGGATTCAGCTGATTGACCCCGGGTGCCTGTTAGTTGTGTGTTGTTAATAAATCAGCAAACCGCTTTGATCCTGACATGATTTAACCCATCTGAGCCGCTTCTCCCTCCAGCCCGACTTATTACATGTCTCTAGGACAGCACCAAGGCTAAGCCATCCCTCCAAATTTCACCACAGTCCTGAGAGATGCTGCAGTCTCTGTGGGCTGAGGTAATACCCAAATTGGAGTATTTGTTGTTTGTTTTTTTTTAAAGGGTGCAACCTCTGTGCACCACCCAGCAGCTCTCTCTGCTGGAAGGCGGCAGGAGGGACGTCAGGGCAGGCAAAATACGGGGTCAGGAGGAGAAGGCTGCTGTGATCTGTTGTGGTCAGGGTACCGCGGAGATCACGGCTTTTAGGAGATCGTGGCTTTTATCCCTGTCAACAGGGAGATGGAAAAAAAGGTGTGGAGCAGTGGATAGTATCTGCCCTTGGAGGGGATTCATCACTACCGCATCCTCAAGTGCTTTCAGAGCTCCTTCATTCACAGCAGAGGTCACCCGAATATGGTATTTAACTTAAAAATTTAGCTGGCTAAAATTAAATGAGATATATGGTGCTGTTAATCTTTTAAGGAGGTTCGAGTATGAAAAAGAAAAAAATATTTCCTGGGTAGCATGCCACTTATTTGCTGTCACCTCTATTTTTCTTGCTGAAGGTGTTGGCACCCTGAGGCTAGTTATTATGGCCCTTAACGACTTTACAACGCTGCCGTGAAAAACTGAACTACTGTTAAGTGGGACAGTACAATTCCCCCTCCCTGTTTACCCTGATCTACTAAGCAAAAGGGAGAGCAGCACATGACACAGCTCGTGATTAGAGTCCAGCCAATTGCAGCAATTTTTGCCATATTCTTCTGGTCTAATTTGGCCTGAGACACAGGGCTGAATAAATGGTAGAGGGAAAAATTTTAAATGAGGAGTAGTGTACACTTGTAGTTCTCTGCCTGTGTCTTCATTAGGTTAAATTAACTACTAAATACAATTCTCCATGTTCAGAGAACTGGGTGAAATTATTAGTGAAATTATTATCCAGCTGAGGATATTGAATCAACCTGCAAAGCTACTAAGTCAAAGTGCAAAATACCCCCAAAATGCTATCAATCTGAGAAATTTAGTCAAAAACTGACCACATCGCCATTCTATCTGACCTTAAATTTACAACATTCAACATCATTTTATTTTTGTGAGTCTCCTCAAAGCCTCCTTCACCTCCTTATTCCTCAAGCTGTAGATCAAGGGGTTCAGCATGGGAGTCACCACGGTGTAGAACACCGCAGCCCATGTATCTCTTTCTCCTGAGCTGTCTGAACTGGGCTTTAAGTACATAAAAAGTGATGTCCCATAGAAGATGCTCACAGTGGTGAGATGGGAGGCGCAGGTGGAGAAGGCTTTGCGCTTACCCTCGGCTGAACGCATGCTCAGGATGGCAGAGATGATGGCCACGTAGGAGACCAGGACAACCAGGCTGCTGGACACACCGAGTAAAGATGCTGAAGTTCTTAGGATAACGTGACTGAGGGTGGTGTCGGAGGTTGAGAGTGATATCAGAGGGGAAATGTCACAGAAGAACAGGTCGATGACACTGGAGCTGCAAAAGGATAAATTGGACACGCTGATAGTCTGTCCCATGCCATTTGTCAGCCCCATGAGATATGACCCTGTCACCAGCTGGAAACACCATTTTGGGGACATGACAAGGGGATACACCAGGGGATGGCAAATGGCCATGTAACGGTCATACGCCATCATAGCCAGCAGGACGCATTCGGTCATGCCGAAAAGATCAAAAATGAACACCTGGGCCATGCACCCAGCGTAAGTAATGCCCTTCTTCTCTGATATAAAATCAACCAACATCTTGGGGGTGATGATGGTGGAAGAACAGAGGTCTACAAAAGCCAGGTTGCCCAGGAAATAATACATGGGGGAGTGGAGCTGAGGGCTGGTCTTGATTAACGCAATCATCCCAAGGTTCCCCAGGATGGTGACAAGATAAATGAGAAGAAACATCAGAAAGAGGGTGACCTGAGTCACCGGGTCCTCTGTGAACCCCATTAAGCTGAACTCAGTCACTTGCGTGCAGTTGCTTTCTGCCATTAGTTGGACGCGTGCTTTCTGCGTGGACACCTTGATGGAGGTTTCTCCTACAGCAGACAGGTATCTCCCAGCTGGAAAGCCCTCTCTGCGGTGGCACCTGCTCGGAGACAGTCCTACAAGATCTAAAGGAAGAGTTTAGCCACATATCAATTAGAAACAGCTTGCCAAAAGTCGTATCGCAGGGCGGGTAAAAAAAGCGGGATGCTGCAAAAGCAAAGCTTTGCTCAAGCTGTAAAACCCCACGGCACAGTGTGGTGCGTGGTCCTCTGGCTCACTTCTGGATGTCCAGCACCAACCTCCGTGAAAAGCTGTAGGGAGGTCACACACCCGCGTAGCTTTACCTTGGTGCTGCAATTCATCATCCCCCAAGCTGGTGTTCAGTCTGGGACATTAAGATCATGCAGCTCAACCTGAAACGCAGAGAAACATGCACAAAGTTGATTATTCATCCTCTCGTTGGCATTTGACAACCACCCACTCCTCCCTCCTTTGCTGGGACTTCTTCCTTACTATGAAACCTTACACAGAGGTTTATATTTGTTTCCCCTTCCCTCCTGGTACACTGGTTTAGCTATAGAAGCTTTTCCTGTGTCTTTAGCCTGTTCCTGGAGTCTTCAAATGGAAATGGGCAAGCCCCAAAGCTGAGCAAGCTCTCCTTGAAAATATGTTGGGGAAAAAAAAAAAAAATCATCTTTTGGACCTGCCTCATCTCAGCACTGGTAAGCTGCCTAATTGTTCTTTCCAGGAAAGCTTCTGGTCCTCATCCAGGAGCCCTTTGCGGTGGACAGGGAGAGGAAGCCTCCTGAGCGTGCTCTCCAACAGGGTGATCTCCAGACCTCCCTTCTCAGCAGTTGTATGGTGAGGACACGGGACAGCCAGCTCCCTGGGTTTTGCTGGGAAGTCCAGGGTATCATGAAGAACTGAAGCCCAGGACCCTGCAGGTAGGGCATGAGATGAAGACAGGAGTTGTTTCTTTTTTGGCAAGAGAAAATTACCGGAGACGGGTGGCTCAGCACGCACTGTCCTTGCTCATGAATCTGGTACTGGAGCTCCGGCTTGGGCTGAAAGACAGTGACCCTCACTTACATCTCAGCACTGTCTCTGCTTCCCTCCTGATGCTTTTGGGGATGGATGTGAAGACGCGTATGCCTGAAGCTCTGCAGAGGAGCTTGAAAATAAACCACTGTCAGCAAACACCCTTACTATTCCACCTAATTTGGGGATTTGGGGACTGTGGATGACTTTGAGCCCTGGGAGAGTGGCAAAGCCCAGAGCAGGTCATTATCTTTTCTCTGCACTCAGTTTGGAGAAGTGTACCCAGAGGAGATGCCCTCAGCTTGAGTGAACAACAGGGCTTTGGGGTCTCTTCAGAGCAAACCACAGAGCGAAGCCCCGTTTTCACATCCACTTTTTGAACATTTCAGAGCCAGTAGCAGCTCCACAAACACTGTGTTTGATGTTATCGTGCCAGGGAGCTGAGGGGGACCTCACTGATGGGGCACAGCCCTGCAGGGGCTGAGCCAGGGCTGGTCACAGGTCCATCAGCAGTCCCAAGCACCATGGATGACGAACCACCTTTCTACCCATCTTAAATTCTTTGTTTGCAAACCATAGCTCACAAGTTTGGCTGCTAGGAGACAATATAAGATCTTGGTGACCTTGCCAAAGTTGAGGTAAATGTCATCCACTGCTCTCCTTTTCATCCACACAGCCATCATCTCATCACCCACGGCACTCAGGTTCGTCGAGCATGACTTGCCCTCAGTACATCCCTGCTGGGTACTCACCCTCTTGTCCTTCCTCTGCCTGGAGAGGGCTTCCAGGGGGATTTGCTTCTTTAATCCTGCTGAGGACTGAGGCAGCCCGCAGTCCTCGTGCCCTCCGTCTTGGTGATGACATCTATCTTCTTCCACCCATAGCACTGGAAACGGACCAGTCAAAAGGGCAAATGAGAGCCTGAGGTAGAGGTGTCCAAAACTGGAAGGAAGGTAGCGGGAAAGACAAGATAAGGAGCATGAAGAAGGACAGAAAGGGGCAGCAAGTGGGGAAAAGGGCCCTTCAGAAGGGACGAAGGGAAGGCCCTAGGGCTGGCCCTGCCTCTGGTGGCTCTGATGGAGGTGCCCAAACCCAACAGGAGGTGTGATGAACCTCTTTCTACAGCCCCTTTGCACCCAGCGAAGGAGCGTGGCAGAAACCAGCATGGGAGAAGGTCAGACGATGTATTTTGCAGAGCGGGAGTTAGCTTAGATGCAGAAAGCCCTGGCCCACACCCTTTGCAGAGCAGCGAGTGGGGCAGCAGGCTGACACCTTCCAGCGCCAAACATCAACAGAAAGTAAACGTCACACAAATTCCCACCAGAGCTCGGCCAGATCCAGGCCCTGCTCTTGGCGAGGAAAACCTGTTCAAAGCGTGGTGGGGTTGGACATCACCTCAGACGCTGAGAGTCGGTGTTTTACAGACTTTGCCCTGGGAGCAAACCCCCACGCTCTGGGTAGCGTTTGGGATTTAAAACCCTTCCAGGGCCACAACTTTGCCTTTCCAGCAGAAAAATCAGCGGTGCGATGCCACGGATGAGCCCTGGCAGGTCTGGTCCTGCCTGAGGCTGAGCCACCTCTATCCTCCTCCCCGCTGTCAGCACCGCCTTTCGCACCTCCTCATCTCCCCGTTCAATACCGGCCCCGCGGCCACAGCCCGGCTGACAGCAGGAGATGGATGAGGCCGAGCTGGCGCCGCGGGGCACGGGACACGTGCAGCAATGTGATGGATGCAGAGGGCTTGGGGAGATGGTCCCTCCCTGGTTTGCATCAGTCCCGGTCCCAAAACCCAGTGCAGCCTATGGGGGCCAGAGGGTTTCCTCTCTGGTACGATGGCCATGGAAAGGGTTTAAGCACTGACCCCAAAGTAGAAGTGAAGGCTGAGCCCCAGTTTGGAGAAAAAAGCCGCCTCCGTGCAAAGCCGGGTGGGATTTCAGCCCTTGCCCAGTGCCACCATCACTGGGGTACCACTGGGGACAGAAAGCCACCAACATCCCTGAGGATGTCCCCTGTTCCCTCTGGACCTGTCCCCAGAGCCCCAGCATCCCTCATCCCGCCCGAATACGCTCCCGTGGTGTGCAATGAGGTGACGTGGCCTCATTGCAGTTCGGAGGGAGTGGGGGACTCCAGAGTAGCCCCTCTGCTTCCCCCCCACCTCCGCAGCCCCCCACCCCTGCATCAGTCACCTCCCCGC
>VZSZ01000910.1:134739-150544 GCA_013398815.1 Ibidorhyncha struthersii | reverse complement strand
AAGCCCCGTCCAGCCTGGCCTGGAACACCTCCAGGGATGGGGCAGCCACAGCTTCTCGGGGCACCCTGCGCCAGGGGCTCACCGCCCTCCTAGTGATTAGTTTTTCTTTATTAATTAATTAATTAACGAGTGTTTTGGTTTGCCCCTGACACGAATGACCTTTCTTACAAAGGATGTGGAAGCAAAACTGAGATTAGTAGCAACAAACTTGCCCGAGTCTTACGCATTCTGACATATTCGGAATGGAGTATCGCAGTGCCTCGTCCCGCATTAAATACAACAGTGCAGGACACACCCCAGGTCAGGTTGGACGGGGCTCTGCGCAACCTGATCTAGCTGAAGATGTCCCTGCTCATGGCAGGGGGGTTGGACTAGATGGCCTTTAAAGGTCCCTTCCAACCCAAACTATCCTATGATTCTGTAAATTCAGACAAGTTCTGTTTAACCTTCCAGTACCTCTTTTTGTCATGCATATGGCCAAAGTACCTTTTCTTGTAGCTTTTGTGCAGCTGAAAATGTCTGCGAGACTATGTGCTAAAAGAAGAAAAACCATGAATAAGAATAATCTGTTTTACATTTATTGGGTGTAAATGCATGTGCTTTCTGTCTCACTTTATGGACTACAGAGAAGTCGGATGTGCAGTACATGAAAACATCCTCCGCTGTGTTATACATTATTCCGAAGCGCAGCTGTAAACGTCCGTGTCAAAACAGAGCAATTGGGGAATGGGGAACTCAGGGCAGCTCTCCACACAGGATCCCTTTTCTGGATTATTCTGCTGCTGGTGGAGGTAGGGCGGAAGCTTGGCAGGGGAGGGAAAACGATATTGTTGCATGGAGTCGCTTAGAGCGTTACTGACAAGGGAGCAGGAAAACCCGTGTTGTAACCACACTGGCTGCCTGCGTTCCCGACAGCATGGATGCTGCTTCTTCACAGCGCACCTAAAAGAGATCCTTGTGTTTAAAACTGAGGGGTGTTCTGTGCCAATAGTGCAGTCACTAGAAAACAAAGTAATTTTGGACTAGGTGATCTCTGTTGAGGCATCTTCAGAGGATGATGTATGTTCTGGAAAAGGCCATATTTAATGTTTTTCATTATGATCCTTGGCACAAAAAGTAGGAATATGCTAATGGTGCAGAGCTGAGAGTCCTCATCAGTATAGAGGAGCACACAAGAGAAACTGGGTGACCTTGAGAAGAGTGTAACTGACATGTGAGGAAATGTAAAAATGCAAAAATGAAGTTATTGCCTTAGAGTGTGGTATTATTACACCATTGTACTTGGGGCAAAATACAAAACAACATTTCATACGGCTGTGGCAGAATTTAGTCTCTCACATTTAGGAGAGAGATGTGCGGATTTTCTCCCCATGGGCTTGAAATTGCAGAGCATAAAAATTCCATGATGGTGCGTGCCCAGCCATCTTGGCAGAGCTGACCGGTCCGGTGCTTGGCCTCTGTCCGCTCCAGGCTGAGACCAGGGTGAAGTTCGAGACAGATGAAGAAAATCAGTTGCGTAACAGGGGACCAGCTTGAACAATCCGGGAAATCCCCTTCTCTCTCACACTCTCATTTTCTGTCCCCCCCGTTCCTCCACCCACCCCCGAGTAGTGTCCTCTCCCGTCGCCTGCTTTGGGGGGGCCCCGCAGGGCCCAGGGCAGCCCTGGGAGGACATCAGCCTCTACAGGGTACGTCCGCAGGTGGAGATGCTCTCCCCGCTCAGGTGTCGGAGGGCTTCCAGCGTGTTCACTGTTCAGACGTACGTGCCCAGTAGTTTCGACTGTTTCTTTGAACGTTTCGGGGCGAAGTCTCATGACAGCCCCGCGCGCCGGCGTGTGGCAGTCTGCCCCCCCCGGCGTCCCGCACTGCCAGCGTTTGCGCCAGCGAACGGTCTGACCGCGGGAGCGGAGCGCGCAGCGGGGGGTACACAGAACCCCCGGGCCGGGAGGAGTCTGGGACCTCCCCGCCTTCCCCCGCCGCTGGCACAGCCTGGCGTCTTCGTGCTTGCGAGGACATTTACTGACAACTGACTCCACTGGCGGGATAACCCTGATGGCGACCAGAACGCGCGGTACGGGACCGCTGCTGGTCCGGGCGTCCTTGCGTGCCACAGTGAGAAGGAAGAGGGAGAGAAAGGGCAGCTGACCCGTAAAGCGTGCGGATGCTGTACTCTCCCGTTAAAGGGGGAGCACGTTTGCAGAGGAAATACACTTTTTTCTTTCTTCTGATGGCCGTCTGAGTCATTCCGTTTGTACACACAAAAATGTCAAGAAAATAAAGTAACTTTCCATGATTGTGTGAAAATTAATTCTCAAAAGACGTGGAAAGAAAAAAGGACAACAGTGTGCTGTCACACGCAGTTCGTGCTTACGCTGCGTGGGGTTTTGTTTGCAACCTGTCATTACGAACAAAGCAGTACTAAATATCTCTTTTAACAGCCGTCTGGTAGTCTGTATTTTTACAGCGTTCTAATACAATGCTGCTAATTACATGCTTAAATTGGAGTATTGTGTTACAAGGTTGTATAAATAGAGCTGAGCACTCATTTATGTGTAGAATTGAATGTGTTCTGACTACATTCATTTTTGTGAGGCTGGAAGGAATCTTTTCCTAAATCTTGTATCATTCTTCTGCTTAACCGCAAATCATTATGGAGTCTCAGTGCCAAAGGCTAGTTATCCCCAGCGACGTTTAAGCCGGGAATTCCTAGTTGGAAAGTTTGTAGTCTCGTGTCCTTTGCCAGTGATATTTGAGAATTAATTATAGTGCATTAAGAAACTCATTTGCAAACTGCCTTAAAACTGAGGGACGCAGTTCCCCTCCGCAGAATTCAGTCTGTCCTATGCTGTAAAGCTGAAAAACCACTGCGTAATAAAGGCTTCGCATTTCGTTGCCGCCCTTCCAAAGCGTGACAGAGTTAGAGAACACCTCTGCGTTTCAGCCAGCCCGCCGCGCCGGTGCTGAGCCCCGGGGGCTCCGCAGCCCACNCGGGGCTCTGCCCCCGCCCGCCCGCTTCGGGAGCCGCCGCCCGACGCCGCCGCGTTTGCCGCCCGCTCTGGCTCCCGCGGCTCAGCGCAGCTCTCGGGGGCCGCCCGAGGCGTGTGAAGAGCCGCCGGCACGGGAGGTCGTACCCGTCGGTGCCCGGAGCAGAACGGTCGGTTCGAGGCTGCGTGAGGTTTGTTTAACGCCAAACGAAGGACGCTTCCAGGTGAAGACGCCCCTGCTCGTTGCAGGCGGGTGGACGAGATGGCCGTTGAGGATCTGTGATTCTGTCATTCTGTGCCGTGGCTGAAAGTGGTGTCTTTCATAAACCGAGTCTGTGAGAGGACGAAAAGCTTTCCAGCGGGGCGTTCTGCCTGCAGTGCGTTTGAAGTAGGCAGCACGTTTAGTTATTTTGCCATCCAGGCACCTGAGTTTTACGATGCTTTCAGAAAGCCAAACAGTTCACGTATCTATCTCCTGTCTTTCTGGAGTATCCCCCCCCTTGGGAAGGGTGTGCGCTCGCGGCAGTTGGAGCAGAGGCAGCAGCTCGATGGGGCTGGTGGAGCCCACCCATGGCAGCACTGAGCCAAGAGCAGGTGCAGGACGAGTCCTCGCCTGAGGTGTGCAGCGAGCTGAGGTGCGCTAAATGCCGCGTGGTCTTCTCTGGGCTGTCACCTTGGAAGTAGACTAAGCGAAGTTACTCTGGCACTACTGTGACTAGAGCATCGTTAACCTGCCCATCACATTGCCCCTGTCAAACCCTAGGCTGGATGGGGGGCTGGCCCGAAGCCGCGCTCAGGGTGATGACAGTCTGTGGGCTGGCTGTGCCCAAAAGCTGAGAGGGAGCATGGTGCCACAGAGAAGGACCGCATTCCTGTCCCTTCTTTGGTTTGCCCTTCCCAAGTAAGAGAGATTAATTCCTGAAATCACAAGCAATAGTTTCTTGTCATACTGATTCGCTTTTCCGGGCAAGCTTCGGAGGCCCTTTATGGTTTGCCTATAGCAAACGAATGGTTGTGGCTGTATGAAGAAGTCATTTGGTTTTCTAAGTTTTCATAGATTAACAAAAGAGCTCAATATAAAGCTGTAACAAAAGAGCTCAATATAAAGCTGTCAAACCAAACATTTTTTTTCAAGCTCCTCTAGGCACATTTTGGCCTAAAAGTTGGATCTATCTTTTCTATTCCGAACCCACGGCCTCCTGGCATGGGTTAACATGCTGTCAGGCACCTAAGCGAGACCGCCTTTTAGTATTTGCTAGAAAGAACAAAAGCAAAAGGCTCGGCATGTATCGCAACCTTGTGCCTTTGTTGAGTTTACTCTCTTCTTAAGGCTTTAATCTCATTTTGCAGAATTATTGGGGTGGAGGGAGCTATATACATAAATCCTTTCAAAATAACTAATTTCTGCTGAAGACTAGAGTGTGATTTTGAAGGTATCATCAGGAAGTTTTCAACACCTCTGTGTGTATTGGTGGAAAATAGCATGGACATAATTTTATATATATATATCAGGACAAGAAATGAAATGGTGTTTTTGCAGGTGAAACTTCTGAGAGATTTAAGATAAGCAGTTACCAGCATTAGTTTTGTTCTACCTGTTGTATCTCATGAGAAGCACTCATAGCGATGACAAGGTGGACAGCATTTTCTTGGCTTAATGTCCTGTGCGAAATGAAGGGCTGTCCCTCCCCCGGGGGACCTACAGGTCAGTTTGTGGTTGACTGAATTGCCAGCGCGGCTNCCTGTTTTACCCGTTGCTTTTCTTCTGCTAATGGCTCAGATTATTGTTTGCATTAAGAGCATTGCCTTCCTAGGTCAAGTCAGACCTGTGTCCACCACCCTCTCCACCTTCCCTCATTAGACCAACTTTCCCCCCCCTCCCTATTTGCCTTCGCTCTAATAGTTTAGCCTTTTAATGAGAGAAGGCTACAAGTCAGTCTTTCTAAGGGAGATAAGCCCTTGTGAGCTCTATTTTATCTAACCAAGACTGGGAAATCGTTTGCCCTTATTTGTATTAAACAGATGTATATACTTTACCGCAAGTCATTAGTGCTATAAAGAGATTGCCTTCCTATTGATAGCTGAGATGGGGGAATTCAGGAGTAAATTGCCAATAAATAAAGAGTGTGCTTGTAAGCACTATTGATTCTCTCTGAGCCACAGAGAAGTGTTTTCTTAGTAAAACTCTTCCTGAATGTGCAAGTGAGGTTAAAAAAAAAGTAATTAGTGATTACTGAAAGCAGGGCGAGGGGATACTTCGGGTGAGAAGCTGACATTGTTTTTCTTCGAAGGGTAAAGTTTGTAAAGATAGCTGCTAAAAATGTAACAACAATTCTTCTGGCCACCCTCAGAAATTCTGAGGGCAACCATTAGAACATTGGGGGGTCAGCACAGCAGTTCCTGTAACACACAACTTGAGAGTGGCAGGGGAGTTTCCCAAATCGCCATGAAAGGACTAGAAAGTATCGTTTGCATAGGAAATGAAAGATTGGTGGGATTCAAATTCCTTTTGTCCTGTTTGGGTTTTGGATCAGTCTGGAAGATACTTTTCTGAGCTGTTTGGGGAATGCTTTAGTGTATGCTGGTGGCTAGACATCAGGAGCCGATTCAGGAGCAGGTATGGGAGGACCAGAGCGTGCGGATAAGCTGAAGGACAGCGGAGTCCTTCCAGTGGGAGCTGGAAGGACAGTAGGTCAGTCAGGTCCATGGCTAGTATAACCACAGTACTTGCTCTATCGTCTGTGTTTCTTCCATATTCCTGCAGCTTGCTGAAAATTAGTATTCTTCACAGAGCTGTCTTTCTAGAAAAAACTATGGGACTAAACTGGATGGACAACAGGACAAAGTTGTGCTTCAGTGGTACTCTCTGCTGAAACTGCATTCAGTGATGCGATTCCCATCATCTTCAGTGCTTGTATTCCATGATGTAATCGATACTTGTAAGCTGTCAGGGCATTCCTTTAAGAGTATCTCGATAAAGTGACAGTGAGGATAATCTTACAGGATCTTTGGCAAACCTTTTAATGTGGTTGTTTAGAGGATTCGCCTGGTGATATGCTGATCTTCCTCACATTTATTTAAAGACGACAATAATAAATGCTGGGCATACAGCCACTGTTTAGTAAAGCAGCTAAATAAAATTCATTTTACATGGCTACTCTTAGTAGCAAAAAAATTTTACTGGACTGATGCACGTTAAAGATGTCCTGGGTCTTCAGGAAGCAGATTTCTTCAGACTAAATTTCTCTGTAAGCATGGAAATGCAATTCATCACCAAAGATTTAACACTGGGAATATATTTTTGTCAATGACAGCCTTTGGAAGGCTCATTAAAAATGACGGTATGAATTCAGAAAGTTTCAGGTTATATGACCAATTTATCACAGACTCTTTCATTTATGCATTTTTCCTCACCATTAAGACATATTACATGTGAACGTACTTAAATGATACACTATCTATTTTTCTTTCTTTTTTTAACCACGTATCTTGGCTTTTGCTCTGAAAAGCTCTTACAGAATTCATTACCTCTTCGCCCTTCTGGTTTTATTGTCTTTTCTAGATCTCTTTCCTCCTATCCGTCTTTGTTCCTATAATCAGTGATGATGTTGTTTAAGTTTTCTTTGGGACGTTTGCTAGATTTCTTCCGCAGATATTTAAAAATGAACAAAGAATGCTTTTTAAATATCAGGAGTTCTCAAAACACTCAAGAAAAGAGCCTTCCTTGGAAACAAAACTGCTTATGCTGTGCTTTGCCTTCCTGCGGAACTTTCTTCCCTATTCACCCAGCCTGCTGAAAATTAGTATTGTTTACAGAGCTGTCTTTCTAGAAAAGTCAATAGAACGGAATTGAATTTACACCACCTGAGGGCACTGTAATACTATTTCTCTTCATTTGAAAGAAAAATACAAAAGGGTAGTGTTTGAAATGGTCCCTGTTTTTTCTTCCTCTTATGAATACTATCAACTGCTAGAACAAGTGTACCACTGAAATGAATGAAAATCATTTAAAAAAATAGATATGTTGTTGTAGGCAGGTATCTTGGAAACAAGGTCGTCCTTCTCTCATGTCACTAGTATTGTTTCCTTGCGCTTATTGTAGGATGACAATAATTTTAAATACAGTGCTGCTGTTATTTTAAATGACGTGTTACTAGTATGGGAGTGACTGCTGTATGCCTGCTTGTACTGCAGTTTTAGCTGCTTATGTTTGCTGCCTCTCATCTGTGTCCAGAAAAGCGCGGCACTGATGCAAAAGCACCAAATGGTGATGGGTTCATGCACTTATACCACTTAACTGGAATGTGACAAAGTGAGAAACGAGAGGAGTAAAAAGCTCCCTACAAGGGCACTGCTGAGTTGGCTTACTCTCTTAGTCTTGCCAGGTTTACCTGCTGTCTCCCATCTCTCCTACACTGCCATCTCTCTTCCTTCTGCTTTACTGTTTCCTTTCTCTGTCTCCTCTCTAGTCATTTGATTTCACTATCCTGTTATTTTCCCTACTCTCTAGTGCATGGAGAAGGTCACCAAGCATAGTTCAAATAAGAACAGCTTTGTGCAGGACGAGAGGTGCAGGATGCAGATGGGCTACCAGAGCCCGCAGCCCCCAGCGCCGGCCAGTGCACGCCCCGGCACCAACATGGCAGTGGCTGAACTCTTCTCACACACGTCCACTTAAAAGCACACCCTCCAGCCTTTTTGTTCTGTTTGGACAGCATGAAACACAGTGAAACCTTCACGTCACAAACTATATAGTATTTCTAATTTTGTTAGAATAATAACCAAGTGCGCTTCCACCAGAGAAAAACTCAAGGCTGTTTGCTAAACTTATGCAGGAGGTTTCCACAGCTCTCTTAGGAGGAAAAATGTGTTCTTGTCCACGCTGGCTTTCAGAAACCTGTGTCCAATTCGATGATGGAAAATGCTGCTGTGATTTTGTGCACTTAGACTTTGTTTTGGAGTGTAGCAACTGTTAAGTGTTTGTTTAAGAGCGAGTCATCAGTCAAAGTAACTGTGTTCAAGGAGTTAGAGTTGTGTTCTCCTAGGGACTGCCCAAGCAGTTAACAGAGTCCCATGACGTTAGCAACACCCTACTTTTTTAGTTTGGCTGTTTTGGTGATCCAGGAGTACATTCAGGAATAGTTCTATAGATAATATATTCTTCAACGAGCCAACTAGACCGATCCGAATAGTACTTTTAATTTGTGCACACTAATTGGATTGACAAAGGAATACTACTGTTTCTTTTGCACTTGAGGCCAGAAGTGAATGAGTTCGACTGTTTTTTCCGTTGCAGGATTTCTTGGTAGTACTAACAGAAAATAAACAGTTGTGTCGGACAAAGTAGTTTTAAAAATACACTGGAATGACTCATGTTGAGAAATTATCCTGAAAGTAATTAGAGGAGTTTAAAAATTGCGTATTTAAACAGAATTCTACCTTTAAAAGTCATGGTATGAACCCTGTATTAGGGACAAGAATAGACGTGTAGTTATCTAACAGATCTAAGCTCTTCCAATAAAGCAATTCCAATAAACCAGAAAAATACGAGAATATCTTGTATAAGTAGTCCTGTCGGTTTGTACGCTTAAAGTTATCTTTATAGATACTTAAATATCTTGGAGCAGTGAGATGAGACTAACTTCTTGCAGATGCTTTCCTTCCTTGAAATCTGAACAGTCCAATACATTATTTTCTCACATTAAGGTCATGAATATGTGTATTTTACATTCCTGAAATTGGACTAGGAAGTTAGTTTTTGCACTAGTGAGAGACGGAATTATTTTGGAGAGGACCTCTGGTATGCTGTGAAACATGGACGATATGGGTAGAAGGAAGGCTGTACCTTCTTTTAACGTCCTACGGAAGGTACGAAGTAAGCGCTTCAGTGAGCGGGGACGCCACGACTGGAGTGTGGTTGCCTGTCCAGCATCAGTTCCTCTCTGAAATGCTGGTCTGTAGAGAACGTTAAATGCTGAAATGCCAAGAAGATGAATAAGAGTGTTTTGAAGATCTCTGTGCCATCTAAGAAGTTGTACATTTTGCTTCAGGGGCCTGAGATGGAACTTACAGGGGAGAACTCCCTTGGCATAAGGTTTGCTAGTAGTTCAGTAGCTTTAGTTTTTTAGTTCTTAGGTTTGAGGTTTTGATGCTTTAGTTTTTAGTTTTCCCTCAGTGTAGTTGGAAATCACATTAAAATATCATTTGGGGGGTTAAATACAGAAATAAACTAAAACTATGAGCCAAGGATGCACTTACTCATAAAAATCGCATGGAAAACGTAGAGAGAATTTAATCATAAAAGCAAGGGAGGGAACCAAGGTTTTGGTGCTTATAACGGGAAGACAATACCCAGCGACGTTCTTCCATGCGTGCTAAAAATAGCACGTCAGCTTTTCATAAGCAGATTTTTGTTGCTATAGTGGCAGGTATTGATACACAGGAGAGAGCCAAACCCTTTCACAAAACTCTAGAGAATGGTAGTCGAGAATAGGAAATATGAAGGTAAGGATGCAGTGATATAAGGGTCCTGTATTCTTTAATCTTATTTCTCAGCTCCAAAAAAGCTTTTAGGAGGAAACACTCCATGTTCCATAGCAAGTATTTGCTGAATGGAATTAATGTTAATGCAATTTTATTCTTAGCACATTTTTCCATATGTGATACTAGCAAACACCTGTCTTGTGATATTGTATCAGCGTGGAGCGCAACTTTTTTCCCCCCACGTGTACACTCTATATGTAACACCACAAGGCTTAACTTCACTTTGACACAATCTAACGTGCACTTTCTATCCTGTCTTATGCCAAATGACCAACACCTCGTTTTTTTTTTTCTTGCTGGCATTAATTTTTGGTTATTTGACATCCAATTTGCCAAATGAATGATGACAGTAATCCTTTCTTCTGTACTGTTGCTTCATCTTATCCCACACTATGTATTCAGGTTTTCTGGGGTCATTCCCCCTCCCCGCCACCCTTTGTTTTGTGTTCTGTAAAGATAAGAAATCGGATTTATTTATACTAATTAAAATAATTCTGAATAAATTTGTGTTCATTTAAGTTCAGATAAACTGAATTTCAAATATTAAATGTATATTGTAACTGCTTATGCAGAACGTAAGGACTGTTTAATTGTTGATGGTATAGAAAAACTATATATGAACTCAAGTTTGGAAGAAGCAAAATGGCTAACAAAATCTGTCACTAGAACAGGGGTCAAAAGACTAAGAAGCAGTAGTTATAAGAAGATATGGAAAGGAGGGTTCAAAAGGACCTTCTTAAAGGAAGAAAAGATCATGGAAAGATTTTATGTCATTTTTTTTTCCAAACACAAACAATTAGAAAATGGCTACTTAATAGGAAAGGTAATTAGAATGGCAAATTAGACATCTGTAAATGTGAGGAAGGCAAAACCCCATGCATTTTTAAGAAAAAACAATCTTTTTTTCCATAAAGACAGTATTTCTCTTGAAACACAAGGTAACATCCTAACTTATCCACAGAACAGTATCAAGTGGAGGGTGAGTTAGCTCTGCTGCTTAGTGCGTGGCTGTCAGTGCAGTTAATGCAGAGAATGAAATGTCTTACTAAGCGTGTGCATACCCAGCACAGTGTAGGAGACACACGCTAGCTACGAGCCTGCCGGTCTACCCAGGCCAGTTCCAAGCTAGAAGTCACATAACCGTGTTAATGCTAAATCAGATTAGCGAGATCTGATTACTAGTCATTTATCAAGTTGTGTCATGTGTGAGTTTTTTCCATGAGTTAAGGAGCTTACTTTGCACTGGATCTCAGTGTCACCCTGCCTGTTCTGAGCAGACAGTTATCTGTGTTATGGCAACCTGTGCTCCCCATGATCATACATGAAGATGATGTGCTGGGGTACAATACTTCTGATGGAAAAGTCAGCAACATAAGGGCGGTTATCTTTGTACGCTGCTTTTCACTGTTGCAAATTCACTGTTAGTTCACCCTGCATAAGGAAGTCTAATCTTCTCTCTCAACACACGTTTGCTTTGCTTTCCTTCCCGAAGCACTCATTAACAGAGGTGGGGGGATATTTCACGCACAGGGTGTCCCAGGCCATCTAAGCTTGTCTGCAAGCTTTCTGTATACATTCTGAAGCAGTCCTTGCAATTACTGCTGTTTTGGACCTGAAGGACTGCTTAGCAGACTTCCACCTACAGTTTCACAGTACGTGACTCTTCCAGGTTGGTGACCAGCTTTGAGAGCCGCTGGCAGTCACTCCAACCAGCATTCTTCCCACCGAATGCTGGGTGCCAGGGCCACTAGTGAGCGTCGCAATCTACGTCCTTCTCACAGCAAAAGAAAGAGATGGTGCTTTGGTATACTCTTACCAACTCCCTGCGTGCCATTTTCTCTGCTAAAGCCCTGACTTAATGTGACTCGAGTTTGGTGAAAGAATTTCATGGCATTTGGATCAGTCTAAGCCTTCCTTTTTTATGGGCTGCAAGAGATGCTGGCTTTTTATTTAGGGCTGCAACAAATACCGTGGTTTAAAAAAAATTAACCCTGAACAATCTTACGCATACAGGAATATATATCTGAAAGACATTTATGCTGGGAAAAAGAAAGTCACTGAACTGAGAAGTGATTGTTCTTTCTTCATGGAGCTCTTATGTATGACGTACAAATGACATGTAGGCTGGTTTATATAGTACCTTAAACTCAGCAAAGCAGATCATAGTTTTCTCTTAAAGTGGTATCTCAGAACATTTCACTTACTTGTCGTAAGTTCTCAGCAATAAATGCTCTTTCTATTCCAGTACAACTACAAAAATAAAATTTATTAGTTAAAACCTACTTCAGCTGGACAGGAGAGTACATAAAAGATGCTATGCCATCAGAAAACTCCAATCATAGACAACTGTAAGCTAGATGGAAGACGGGAAAATTAATGGTGATTGACTAATTCTCTGGAAATACCTTCTTCAGCTTAAATGTAGTACATTGCATGGATCAGTGATTTCAAATAATAAAATGATTGGGATACAGGGATAAGGCCCGTTCCATTATGAGTTAAGTCTATTTTAATCACTTCATCCATATGGAGCTACTTTATGTATATAATAGTTAATACCATAGTAGTGTTGGTAGAAAGTGGCAGCCAATACTTAAAAGTTGCTCTGTTCTTGCTGTAAGTGCGTAACTTCAATCGCCTAGTCGCTCAGAATGGTGGTGTCACTTCGGGTGTCTCTTGCCTCTTTTTTTTTAACTGTCAGCTAAAATAATCTGATTCTGACTTGAAGGCAAACATATATTACAACTGAGAAGCCGTAGAGCTTTGCCTTATAGATTCTGCAAATTAATACAAAGGTTTTCAGGGAGTCATCACCTGAATGTAGTGCTTTTTTAACTGTAGGTTATCTGCCTTGAGCTGTTGCTGGCAAAAGCTGACCGAATTTGGGCAAAGTCAGTCTTTAAAGAAAACACATTCAAGCCACATGTGGGTGTATTTCCAGTTATTTTCTCCCTCAACATTTTCTGCCCCCTTCTCATTAAGTTAATCTCCCCTTTCTCCAGGCACAAATTACAACTATGACTACAAGTTCCATATGTAGGAGGTCACCTTTAGGTCGCCTTGCTTTAAGCAGTCAAGAGTAAAGCATCCTGACTTTCAGAGGAGACCTCTCGGGAAATCCCGGCATTACCATTCACAGGCCCGACAGGCTGTCCTGCATGCAAGTTCTGCTCTGAATAACTATATCCTGCAAGCCTGTGTTCCTCTCACATTTTAAATGCTTTGAACCCTCCCTACCAAAAATGGTGGTGGCCCTGTTTTTTCTGGTAATGACTGCTATTGCAGAAAGAGACAAAGTTATTCTTATATCTCTCCAGCTTGTAGGTACTTTGGGACTGTATTAGATGAAAGGCACTGTGAAGTTAATTATGATTATGGTCAGCTTTTTGTTCGTGTCATGCCATGGGAGTTTTGGCCTTTGACGCAGCAGTGGTGCCAGTTTTTAACGCAAGGCGCTGAGAGTGACACCAAGGAGAAGGAGGGAAGATCCACTTGGGGATCGCCACTGCAGTTGCTCTTCGTGGGCGCTGACAGTGTGGGCAGCTGCTGAGCGATGGAATGTGTCTAACCTTCTGGTGAGGACAAGAGAACAACTCTTCTACTTTTTTTCCTCTGGTGTTGATTTTTGCGACATTAACATGCAGGCTGTTAATATGGAAGAAGTGTTTGGAGGAAATCTGTTGGGTGGCACACTTCTATAAAATGAAACCAGAAGTTTGTCAGATAGCTGATGTACAAAACCCAGGACTAAAACAGAAAAGGAAACCCTGGACATATTTTGGAAAGAAAAAAGGTGGGGAGTGCAGGGAAAGCTGAATGGGAGCATGGAGCAAGCCAGACTGAAAAACAAAGTAGACAGCCGTGTTTTCCCCCTAAAAGAAAACCTAGAAGGGTTTTTTGAGCCAAAGCTCAAATCTGTGATCTGAAACCTTGAAGAAGAAAGAGCCTTTTTCAGAACTCACTAACTACGTTAGCTTTTGGCTGACGGTCCTTGCCTGTGGGGCTGTTCCTGCAGCTCAGCAGCATCGTTTCTGCCCAGTCCCATCCGCGTTCACAGACTGGGCTGAGACCGAGTCCCTTTGAGTTTTGGCAGGTTGCTTCAGTGCATCCCACAGGTGTGAGCATCCCTTTGCCAGCTGGGAGCTTGACACTGTCACCTTCTGAGATGTAGCTCCTTGTACCTACCTTTTACACAATAGCCTAGTTTTGACTCAAGATTTGGAGTCTTAATTTTTGTCTTTTAGAAGTAAAGAATGAGCCTTGTTCATTTATTTTCAAGAATTATGATAGACATCCATCCTCAAAAGGAGAATCTGTAGGCCTGGAGGTATTTTCCCACAGCTTTGAAGCACTGCCGCAGTATGCTGCCTGTCCTGGAAGAGACTCTGACGTGCTGGATGTGCCCCTTTCACTGGGTGGCAGTCCGTGTCTGACTCTGGGTGCTCAAAGCAGCCGCTGCTCCAGGAAACGGGTGTACAAAACATAACTTTTAGCCTCTGACATGGTTTATTGGATGCAGCATAATGTATTTTGGCTTGTGGAGGGGCTTGAAATCAGTCTCTGACATTCCGGCTGTGTAGTCAAGCTGCCGTCCAGTGACACTGGAGATAAAGAGTGGACATTGGGATAACAACTTCTGGTGCATCTCAAAAGGAGGAGCTCTAGAAGTATCGCCGTGTGCATGAAAGCATCCACAAGTGTATTCAGTTTGCTGAAGTGGAACATATGTTCGTATCAGCCCTAGTTGGGGAAACCTAGCAAAGACAGGGAAGCTTTGCAGCTACTGGCGAAAGAGACTGCAATTGAATATTTACTGATAGTGCTGGAAAAATAGAAAAGCCACCTTTATTTTTTGCGTTTCAGACCAGCTTTTTCAAAGTGGGCAGGAAGGGATAGAGATGTTTTATGTAGAGACTCTTGAATACTCTTAGTGTTATCCAATATTACTATTTAGAGCAGAACCACATATTAAGTCATGTAGGATCAAGTCAGGGTCAAGCGCTTGAAGTCCATATTTGCAATTAACTTTCAGTAATGCCTCAGTTCTTATTCTGTTAAATTCCATCAATTTAATCAGAGGTTGGATGAGGTGTTTAAGCAATGAACTGGCAAATTCTGTCAGTGTAATGATACAGCACATGCAGGTCTTAATGTCAGTAATCTGCAGTCAAGTCTCTTCACCAGCTGCCAGGGCTGTGCAGGAGTTGTTCTGGTCAAAGGCAGGTTCAGCTGTTGCTGTGAAGCAAAAAGTTTGGCTGCTTTTGTTTCTGTTGATGCTGAATTTCAGTTATTAATATTGCAGTGATGTTTAGTAGGCTTTCAGAATATTTTTTCAATCTCCAGCTAGACTACGTGAGCAAAATTAATTCCTAGAAGTTGAGCTAAAAATAATGCTAGGAATTAGCAGCAGAACTTTGCTAAATGTAACATGTATATAATTTTGAGACCCTTGTAACTAAAACAAATTCTAACATTGTTATCATTAATGAGGCTTTTTATTCCTGTGGCTTGGAAAATGTTATAATGTCTTCCAACTATCTGAATATATTTAAATTTGTTGTTGTGAGACTCTTTTCCTTGTTCTATCTCAAGAGCAGTCCTATTTAGGTCAAGTCAGAAATAAAAGTAGTGACACATTGTCTTTAATCCTCATATCAGCTAATTTAACTATTTTCTTGCATATAATGCATTTAAAATTTCACATTACTGCGGACATGGATGTGCTCTATAAAAGCGTAATGCAGGCACACAGAACTTTCGCGGGGAGTCTGAATAGAAATGGCTTGCAACTCTGAACTTTCACAACATCCTCACTGAAGCAAACCGTGAAGATCTCGTGCAGGGAATAGGCACAGCAGCCTACTCGAACCAAAGGCCGTCGCTTAAAGCTAAGGGAAAAAAATGCTGATACAAAGCCATCCTCTGAACAGGAATTTTGATTAGGTGCATTTCTAGTATATAAATGAGAAAGGCAAAGGTGAGTTAAGGCTTTTCTGGAGCAAAGAGTGGTCTACGAGGAACCTGAGAATATTCAGTACATCGCACAAGCAGATCCTAATAGAGCATACATCAAACCTGGGTGTGGATTTGCATCTAAAGAGAGACAGTGGAAGACTTGGCAAACAGGTCACCTAAGTTTTGTGTTACAAAGTTTAGCCTGCTAGAATGTATTCAATATATTCATCAATGATCTGGACGAAGGGATAGAGTGTACCATCAGCAAGTTTGCTGATGACACTAAACTGGGAGGAGTTGCTGATACGCCAGAAGGCTGTGCT
>VZSZ01000910.1:29551-134481 GCA_013398815.1 Ibidorhyncha struthersii | reverse complement strand
GAACATCTTTCATATGAGGAGAGGCTGAGGGATTTGGGTCTCTTTAGTCTGGAGAAAAGAAGATTGAGGGGGGATCTTGTTAATGCTTTCAAATACTTGAAGGGAGGATGCCAGGGGGATGGGAGCAGTCTTTTTTCAGTGGTGCCCATTGATAGGACGAGGGGTAATGGGCACAAGCTTGAACATAGGAAGTTCCATCTTAACATGAGGAGGAACTTCTTTCCTGTGAGGGTGGTGGAGCACTGGCACAGGCTGCCCAGAGAGGTTGTGGAGTCTCCCACTCTGGAGACATTCAAAACCCGCCTGGACGCTGTCCTGTGCAACCTGTTGTAGGTGACCCTGCTCTGGCGGGGGGGTTGGACTAGATGATCTCCAGAGGTCCCTTCCAACCCGGACTATTCTGTGATTCTGTGATTCTGTGATTCTGTAATGTTCTCGAAGATATATGTGTGCGAGGGCAGTTCATTAGTACTGCGAACTGCCAGCACTGTTCAGTACCTTTTTACTTAAAAATATAGATGCATAGGATTGCAGAACAAGAAGCTTTATCTGCGTAGCTTTATCTGGCTTGCAAGAGCTGTTCATTGTAACAGTATGCATACCATGTCATATTAAAAAAATAATCAGATAAAACCAGGCAAGCAAAACGCTTTATTTCACATGATTTACTCCCCCTTCTATAATCCTATCATAAATACTTTTAAAAGTCTGTAACTACTTCATGGGGTATGAAAAGAGTATTTTTCTAACAATCCAGAGGCAGTACTCAGGGATGGATCGGGGACTTCAGTTTCCTGGGAGTCAAACTCCTGCTGAAGCTGCACAGAATGGGAATGACAGCACAGCCAGCGAGACCCCCGAGCATCCCCGTTACCCGTGACTCAGCCCTGCCGCTGCAGGGAGTGGGCAGCTGCAGCCTGTGTGTGTGTGTGTGTGTGTGTGTGTGCGCGCCTCCATTGTGCTATTATTGCCACATGAGTGTAACGTCTGAACTTAGTTTATGCACTGTAATAGTAGCTTGCCAGAGAAAGGGTTGCTCGTGGTGTCATTACTCCACGGTAGCTATCCGCTTTGCTACTAAAAGCATGCGGGAAGAAGTGGTCTCCTTTCTGAGAGGTACATCGGTGATGTAAACCTCAGAGGTCAAGTTTGCATGACTTATATCAACCAGAAGATAAAACATGCACCTTTTACACACAAAATTGCATCCTTTTGTTCGCTGATGCAACTTCAGTAGTCTCACCACGGTGAAGCAGCCTGCTCGCTGTAATCAATATAAGCATTTGCCGAAGAGTTTGCAGGATCAGACCAGTCCCTTCTGACTCAAAGGGAAGGACTTCTAGTGAATTTGAGATGAGTTTTTCTGAGGGAGTTGTAATTAACAACCCAAAGGGTGGTTCCCCATGTGTTGTTTATGCAGAGAGTTCCAGGGATGTCAGAGGGATTACTTTTGTTTCTGTGGGATACACCTGCAAGGATCTGTTTGCAGGGCAGCAGCCATTCTGGTGTGATCGACGCTTTTCCAGCACGGGTAGCAGTGCCATTTCACCCACGTGCGCTCCGGCTGGTGCTGCACCGGCGGGACCCCCCTGTGCCCCGCACTGCCTCGGGGCTGTGGCGCTTCTGCAGAGCGCGGCTCCATAGCATCCTTCTGCCAAAACAGTCCGCGTTTTGGAAACACATGGAGGTGATTTGTGCAAGTGTGGGCACTTTGAAAGCAGCTTGTTGAAAGGCAGCTGTATGCTCAGCTATGTCTATTGACTGGAAAGGGAAAGGCAGCTTTGACAAAAAGGGTAATGACTAACCTCCCCGCAAAGACCAGAGGTGACCAGCTCAGCGCATCAGACCATGCCTGGAGATACTTCCTTCATCCTCAGATTATCTTTTTATGTAATCATTTTGTCTTATTCCTAGGTTTCTTTTTCATATAATGCTTTTCTCATCAGAGTAAGGTGATAAATTCACAAAGGAGCTGTAAAAAGACCTATGATAAGAATGAGAAAACTCTAAGTGTCTCTACATAAGAAACTAATCCTTTTAGCCTTTCTGGCTGAAACTGGAGGGGAGGGGGAAGTGGTGTGGTGCTGACAGCAGGTTTGGTGAGGAGCGGTCGGGCTGAGGCTGACCTTGCGCAGCCGTTCCGTGGCGTGACAAATCCTGCTGCTCAGTGGTGTCACTAAATACGTTCACAGTCAGAGTATGCCCTAAATAATGACCTATTACAGCTCTTTTCACTGCATTTTCAACCAGAATGAGCTAACATTACTTTTCAGGTACCAGCAGTTAACCATTATGTTTTCTTTTTGAAACCCTGCCTCTTTCCATCATGACCTGTACACTGCAAAAGTTGTGTTTGCCGGTATTTTTGAAGGAAACAGTCACTGTTTTCATGGTAAGAAGAGGCACTGTGCAGATAATATCACGATGCCTGGCCTTGTAAGGGCACCAGTATCATTGGGGTGTGAATTAGGAATGGTTAGGGGGCATTTCTTGGTGAAATTTATTACTGAAAGTCTTCCAAATATGGAAAATTACCTAAAAGGAAAACACATTTGTAGCTTTTCCCTACTAAGTGGCTATTTTTGATGGTCTTCTGACAGATCTGCTGCAATCCTTCATTCTGATGCTGTAACGCTTCATTTTAATATCTTGCCAGAAATAAATGCAATTTATTTGCATTTATTATTCCACCTGCATCAAATTTCTGCTAGTGGTTAAATCAAATGATTGCATTATTCATAAAGATATTTAGAAACGTATAATTGGGTAGAAAAAGTGAAAAATCTTTACTACGAAGATGTACAAAAAGTAATCTTTTCAATGTAACACAGTTCCAATGCATCTAATGAGGCTCATCAGATCTTCAGGTGCAGTTCTATGCAGTTTGATTAAATGCAGTTCCGTCTCCATAGCTGAGGTTTCGATGGCTGCACCAGAGGGGCTGCAGTGGAAGGTATACCATGCCCACTCCTCTGAGAGTGTAATCAAACCTAGCTAGCATCAGGTAACCTTTGTGCCTTGCAATTAGCTAAACATATCGTATGACCAATTTTGGCCAGAAATTGCCATCGGTTTATTCCTTATCAATACAAAAGGTAAGTTCTATAGTGTATTTCAGTAGTAAATTGGTTTATTCAGCAATAAATCTAAAAGTAAATTTAAAAAAAAAATCTGTATAAAATACAGCGTAGCGTTATAATGAGCATTTAAAATGGAAAATAATGGTCATCACTAAAAGTGTCATGCTCAGCCTCTCTATGGAGATTATTAATTTTCATGTGTTCAGGCTTCTCAAAGGACTTTTTAGTAGCAAAGCTACAAGCTTCTCGTAAGATGATATAATTCAATACCAAGATGCTGAAACAGGGAATATTAAGGAGGTGTTATTGCTTTGTGTGAGGAATATATTGGCGTATGGTGTATAAACTGTGATGGTCCAGCTGTTGTCCAGCAGATCCTTTCTGGCTGTTATGTGTTTCTGGAACATTTCTACTCAGCCTGCCACAAGTCATAGAACCTCTGGTGATGTTTGAGCAGCTGAATCCTCCTGTGCCTACGCACAGTGCAGGCTGGAAAAGGGAGATGGTGCGGCTGCCAGGCCCCTGTAATAAAAAGATGTGGGACCAGGGACCTATTTTCTGCAGTGCTTGTTTGGTAAGAACATGGCCTGGGATTCTGCCAGGCTCTTGAACTTGCTCTTTCCTCCTTGGGCATTGCCTCTACAGCAGTGGACTGCAATAAGGAACAGCTCTGACCACCCATGGAAGTACCATTATGATGGATAAATTTAGGTAAAATATATTTCTAGGGTTAGACCTTGGCAGTGCAAAGAACTGCAATGAGTGCAGAGTCAGAAAGTCAAAGGAATGAGGTAGGCACACGAGTGGCACACACTCACCAGGAGATTTTGCCCTGGCCCAGGGTGCTCACTTTTTCACAGCTGAAGTGACTTCACACCTTGTAATTCTTTCAAAAACTGACTTGTGTGATATCCTTTCACAAAAATGCGTGGAGGTCCCATCTACTTTACGTAAGACACAGAATAGCTGTTTGGTAGCAATACTTGGAAAAGAATTTTCCAAAGCACTCAGTTCCCTTTTGGGCTACTTAGAATTTCCATGTTATTTTCATTTACTAGGTACGTTGCAGTAGTACCAGTGTGCTCCAGTTATGCATCTCGGTACTGCTGTGCAGTGAACAGTGGTCTGGAATATGCAGCTGCACCGTGTGCGGGGCGTACATGGTGTCTTAACGCAGATGTGAATACTGTTGGCAGTGGTCATCCTAATTGCTTGAGTTTTGATTAACACTAACATGCCATCAGCCATGGAGAGAGAGTGAATATGTCTGAATATGCACCACACAACTCCTTACAGTGTGTAAGGAATACGTTATGCGTAGTCAGAGTCTGCATATCCTTCTCAAGCTAGATGGGCTGCATTGTTCCTGCTTCCAAAAGTGCTAGACTGTTTCTGCAACTGATAGCACAGTGTTAGCTGTGTGTGTCAAATTAGATAAGGAAAATTAATAACAAATGGCAAAATAAAAGCTCTTTCACTGGCAGAAAAATTAATAAATATAGATTGCTGAACCTAATACAACATCAAAACAGACATCAAGTTCCTCCTTAGCCACTGAAGTGGTGAATGTTTCCTGAGATATAAACATTTCTGCAGATAGTGCTGAAAATTAATCAGAATACAAATCATGGACAAGAGAAAATTAGCAAACTGGGACAAGGTTAACTTTATGACACAGAGCCAAAAGTGTTTGATAAACATTAAAACCTTTAATTTAATTTTCATTGTATTTTAGCAAGCAATGCCATTATACAAGGGACCTAGTTCCTACACTATAATCAGTGGCTTGCGTTACCACTCAATTTTCACACCAAGACTTAATTTTCTTCTTTACTTTGAATTTAATATTTTATATGAGTCCCTGATCATCGGCTTCCAGATGTTTCTCCTAATGACTCTTCTGCTTTACATGAAAAAAAGATTCTCATTTCCAGTTTGTGTAGAGGAGAACAGAAAAGAGGTGCACTAATGGCTCAGTGCAGTATTTTTAGTGTTATAGAAAATATTTACATAACTGTAACCAAGGAAAACCTTAGTTATAAGATAACTTGGTTCAACACAACTTTGTGTTTAACAAAATAACATCATATTAGCCATAAGTTGGTGACCCAGGCATGAAACGTCCTTCTCTGTTGAACAGAAAATGTATTTAATAGATGACTGTGATTTGCCTGCCTGATCAGGATACTGTGATTGAGCCCTGACTCAGCTCGTTCAAGCTCTAGAACAGCTGTTTGGTGGTAGCAGTACTTTGGCCAGATTTTTCCAATGCACCGAGTTCCCACGTGGGCTCCTTCACGTTGTGGCATCTGCAGGGCCTTCCCTGGATTCTTGGCTAACCCTTGCACTTGCCATGGCAGCGACTTACCTCGCTGTCCAGCGTAAGCCCCACAGCTTCTCTTCTCACTTAGAAGCTCACTTTCTTTTGTCAGCATTGCCAGAAGGAAAATGTTTGGGACTCAGTTGTGTGGATCTTCATGCCTCTTGGCCGCCTCTAGCCTGCTGCGAGCAGTGGTGCCCAAACCAGGCTGACGCCGCCCCTGCCTGTGACTTTGGGGCAGCTTTAAAGGCAGAAGGGTTGACCAGCCTGGTGGTCGGTTCTGTGCATGTTTTAGATATGATTTTCTATAAGTTCATTAACCCTGATTTATAGCAGTATCTAGTTGTTGCTCAGCACTTTCTATCAGTGGATCTAAGGCAGTTTAGAAGGCAGCCCAGGGTTGTTACACCAATTCACAGAAGGATAAACTGAAGCAAGAGGTTCTCCCAGAGTTAACGCAAAGGTATCCTAGAAGTAGACCCCTAAGACTGGGCTCCTCTGAGCTTTACAGCCAGCTACATAGTGCCAAAAGTTGTTGACAGTCTGCTCACACAAAGAAATCTTGTATTCATCAGGCATCAGCAACCAGCTGTCTCTGGGGATGTCCATCCATGAAACCTTATCAACAACAAGAGCGCTCCCCTCCCGCTGCAGCCTAGCTCACTCTGCCGCCAGGAGTGATGGGTCGGGTGTTGTTCCTGAACCCCTTCCCTTCCCACAACGTGCGTTTCAGAACAACAGAGCTCTCCATGGGTCCCGGGGCAGAGGGTGATCCCTTGGAAGAGAGCTATGAGGGTCAGTCTGAGCTATGAAGGCAAACGGGGAAAATACTTGTACTTGTATTGGGGGAAAAGGATTTTTCATTATTCTGCATTAAAACTCTGTGGTCACAAATTTCTGTGGTAAACTCATTTCCACTTCTTTTGTGAGAAAGCAGTCTCCAGTCCTTACTGTGGTTTGTGTACACATACCTGAATTAGCTTTAAACTGGGTGTCTGAAGCGCTATCAGAGAGAGCGCAGGATTTCAGTTATCATGGAAATACCCGGGGCCCAGTTGACTGTAAGCCACTGGAGACAGTGCTGCTGATATTAGTACCTGAGCCAGCTAACATATCTGTGTGTGCAAATCCAGACTTCCCTGTTAAAAGTTAAGATCAGTGTGTTTTGTACATATCACTGCAGCTGTATGTAGGTTTCGAAGTTATCTTTCTAGCAGTCGTTATAAATGCTTTCAGAACAGGTAAAATGTTTTGAACATTTATTTTCATTTCTGGATCATCTGAGAGAGTCGCATTTATTAAGAAGCAAATAACATAACTCCGTTGCGAAGAGAGTGATCTAATTTTGTGCAGCTGTAGGAAAGGAATCCTGAGGTCTGCTCTTTGCTCACTGCTGACTCCATGTGTCACCTTATGTGTTGGTTTCTTGAGGTCTGTAGGGGAAAATCCATCCCCAGAGAATTCTCTGGGAGCCTCAGCGTGAGAACAGCCTGTGTGATGCCGAACATCACATTATTTTGATTTCAGCAATTACAGGTCCCTTTTCCAAATTCCTATAAGGACACTGGCTCATTGTGGACATCACCCTCTCATCGGAGAGCCTTTCCTTTCCACTGCACAGAAGGACACTGATGTCCCACTTGCTGGCCTGAACCTCTCAGTGGCAGCAGCTGTGCTGACCACAGCCCGACGCGACAGAAGCCCAGGACACAGTGCACGCGTTCACCTGAGATAACTACATCATCTCATCTCCACAGATGTACTTACTTGTCAGCCATTGGGGGTTACAGCGAGGGAGAAGGTAGATGCACGGTGGGTTCCTGGGTGGGTTTCATTCAGCCTCCCGCTGAGGGCTCTGCCCCCATTCCCAAACAGATGTCTGCACTGGGGTCGCCACCTTTCAGTCCTGGGAACAGAGCCCTCGTTCTTAGTGCAACATCAGTTAAATGCATCTCATAATATAATTTGGAGAGGAGGTACAGAAATCACACATGACAACACGTATGTCTGATCAAAACCTTGCTAGGAATAAATGCCATGGCTCTAAATGAGTAAGACATATTTATGTGTGATTTGCATCGTATTCTGTACAGTATCAAGTCAGCATCTCCAGACCTTTAATGACTATTGGGAGGATATAATTCAAAATAATGGATGCAAGCCAATATAAGGCTGCAACTGGCGTGTATAATTTGTGTGTTGTTGTATATGGACACCAGAAGCTGCCTGATGTACTTGTGCAGGACACCTTACAGGTTCCAGAAGATGAGCAGGCACAAGCGATACGCTGCTGTCTGAGACCTCTAGAGCTGTGCATCCAGCCACTGTCACCCTTGCACGAAGGCCAGCGCTGGGTGAGGTTAACTGAAATGCTTTGATAATGGAACTATCCTCCTCACCTCTCAGCTGTATTCTTGCTATTTTTCTCTGATTTCAAACCCCCGCGATAGCTCTCTTTCCAGAGGATGCTCATTGATGGGAATATAGCAAAACATGAGCTAAGAAAAAAGTTTTGCTACTGAAGCTCTCCCCACTTCCCATACCGTGGGAGCTCAACAAACACTTTAAAAGCTCTAGGTAGAGGCTTGAGGGACAGCACACAGTTGGCGCTGACTTTCAGTGACACCTTTGCGTGTAATGCCCTTCATGCCTTTGAAAATCCCTTGCAGTGGACAGGTCGCTGCATATACACCTTACAAAAAAAGGCAAAGCCGCTGATTTACAAAGGGTAAATAATAAATAAAAAAGGCTTGGGGAGGTGTCAGTAGTTAAGTGTCTTGATGTAAAAAGTTTTGCTGCTTCAGTGTCCTACCAGTGAACACAAGTGAAGACAGAGGAAGACGGCCGAAGGGAAAACCAATCTTCTCGCCCTTAACCAGGGAAAATCTGCAGTGTGGGATTGTCCTTTGAGGGTCCAGTAATCACTATTGCTAAGGAGGTGGGTTAACTGGAGCAAGAAGTAAGAGGCATGTTTATATGGGCGCAAAGTCAGGAGGAATATGTGCTACATAAAATGACAAAAAGAAAGTTGTAAGGAAGAGCCCAAAGAAGACATCAGGCAGGTGTGATGAAAGCCTGCCACATGTTGTTGCATCAGGATACGAAGCAGCAGTAGAGCTGGCATCACACCAGGCTACCTTTGACTTTTCAGCTCAAAAGGCAAGGTACAAATTTCACAGCCACTGTGACAGAGAGCGGGGCACAGCAGCACTCCGCGCCATGCTTACGTGCTCGCCTCGGGTGGATGTTTTCAGTACACCCAGCCCGAACACTGCTGGCAGGGAACTTACTGTGACAGGGCTGAGACTTTTGCTGCCTGATATGTCTTTGTTTCACCTTTTGGATATCTAATAGTTCCTCAGTTGAGAAAATGAGGGTCGGGAAGTCTCCTAGTTGTACTGAGTTGTTTGACTGGCTTCAGGCAGAGGCGCCAGCGGTGCGGCTGCTCCCGAGGAGAGGGAGCCTGAGCGGGGCAGGGGTCCTGCAGGGCAGCAGTGCCGTGGGTCAGCTCGCCTCGCCCTCCACCGCCACCACCTCCGTCCCTGAGCCTTTCCCGAAAGCCTGGGGAGTGCCATCAGCGCGAAGGAAGCCATAGGGAGGAAATTTGTCCTTCCCATTTGGGGAACAAGATTTCTGCTGGGGGTGGGGACGGGGGTATTCAGTTGACAGCTAGTCCTTGGAAAGGACAAGGACACAAATTTGTGTCCATCCTGAGGATGGCAGAACTGAATGAGGCCTCTGCTGCTGAGAAGCGCAGAGTCACTCTGACCAGGTCCAAAAGGATATTGCACGTAGTTACAACTGTCTTCTGTGGGAGCTGAGTGAGCCCACCCCATCCTGGATGAGTCTCAGCACTTTGCATCACCATGCATGTATTTTTTTTTAATATAAAAGAGTTCCATTACGGTTGTTCTGAGAGAAATTGTGGCACAATAAAATAAATGGCTGTACTTCATCAGAGAGCAGGGTTTTCTCAGTCAATGCATGCATAACTCATTTTCAAAAGCTCTCACGATCATTATTCATTGTTAAGAAAACATGTCTGTGAACCCAAAAGTGAAGGCTTTGTTTAAAATTATTTATGACACTAAATGTATTCACAGCATTATGATATAGTTTGCTTAGAGCATTTTGTGGTAATTTTATTTGTCTGTATTGGGAATAAGCATAAAATTAAGGACCACTTTTTCACGTTTGAATATAAACTAGCGCTGAGCACTTTTAATCAAGCTTTTGTACTGTCTGCCTGAAATGCCGAGGGGGGCTATTTTTCCTAATTATCCATTAAATCTGAAGCACAGAGGAGAACAAAATTCCTATCAGTTCCTCATGCCCAGGGTTTACATCAAAAGGCCAGGAATCCCATGGATGGTGTGGCTCTAAGTTCACCCTCTGCACAGCTGTGTATTCATGATGCATGGGTTTTGGTGATTTAGTGTTGTGTGACTTATCCCTCCTCCTGCTCCCCCACCTCTCCTGTCTGTGCAGTGTCTGCAGCGGAGCACCGTACCACCAGGCTCCGTCTCCATGGTCTCAGCGGCATGGCTGCATCTTGGTCCTTTCTCTTGTTCTGGCTCCTGTGCTGTCAGGCTCCTCTCAGGGACACTTCATCATGATACACTGATAGAAACTACTGGCTGCATTTCTTACTTGCTTTTATTAGTATTATATATATGAGTGAGTTATATCTAAACATGGTGTATTTGGGGACAAAATGAACTTACTCAAATGGACTTTCTTCTGTGTTTGTCAACCTATATGACTACTTTAGAGCAGGTCAGCCAAGCTCAGGAAGGCAAGAGAACAGAGTGTCATGTTTATCACAGCTGCTCAGTAATGGCTTAAAACTCAGATGGAGATATGCAGTGTTGAGCCTTTGATAAAAGTTCAAAAGTCTTAGGAAGCTTGTGACTCTGGATGAAAGCTTCTTTGCTTGCTCTGTAACTGTTGATCTATTTGTAACTCCTGCAGATAAGTACTTTGTCATTTGAATACACACAGTTTCTTTGGCTTTGCTAATGTCTTCTCTTCATATATTTTGCTGAATTACTATGGCTAGTGGCTAGTTGCAAAATGTAACTTGTTTTTGTTTCCATAATTTTTCTCTGGGTGAAATGTTCTAAATAAGTGATGCTTAGTTTAATGCATATATTGAACATTTTCTTGCACATTCACCATAGACTGAGGCACGTGTTATCTTCAAATAGATAAAGTAAGAAGCAGTTATTTTTAGGCTGTGGGACCTGTGCCTGGTGATGGTCCAGGGTTGTGTCACACAGTTCTGTATTATTTGAATTAAAAAATCTATTATGTGATAGTTGGTGATAGAACGGATTCCCAGTGCACAAAACCAGCCTGTATGTTCACCACACAAAAGACAGGTTAGGACTTCTCTTCCCCCTGTCTTAGTCCAAAACATAGTTACTGAGAACCTCTGTGTCCTTCACAGGCTATGATGTCCTTCAGAATGACCCAAGGAAAACAGTAATTTCCAACAAGCTAGGAGATGGAGTGACTGAAAGTATTTGTGCACTGCTGACTGAGTGACAATGGTGATGTTGCTGCAGAACGCAGTATGGGAACGCTGGGCCGTGAAAGCACGGTGTGGGCGAGGGATGCACCAGCCTGTGTCAGCAGGTTGCTCACCTCAGCGCTCACAGTGCTAGTCAGTTTGACTGAGACCCCGGACAGAAAATTCGCTCGTCAGCGATAGTGGAAGGCTTCTGTTGGTCTTCATGGGACCTGACTGGAGTCTTAACTATTCCGATGTTATACTCTGCAGGGGCTTCTCCAACCATTTCTTCTGCTCTCCTGTTTTCCTCTGAGATTCCTTCCTAACAAGTGATTAATTTAACGAAACCTTTTGTCTGACCTCTTGCATGATATTTTATTAGCATTTTTTTCACTGAAGTCAATTTTAAAAACAAATTCAGTGAGAGAAATGTCAAGTTATGTTTACATTGAAAAAGAAAAAAGAATCCTATAGAAATGCGAGGAACTTCTTGTTCCTGAGGATAAATCCTGTTTGACACCCACAACCAAAGATGTTCAACAATAGACGGATACATAGATGTGATGTTTTGTCAAATGGCAGGTGGGGATTTAGTGGTTTTCCTTTTTCTTTGGGAATCTCTGGGGTAGGTGCTAACACTTATGACACCATCAATCTCATATAATGAAATTTAGCCATGAGAGAATAACAGACTTGGCCCCAAACAAGTATAAATAAATCTGAGTAGAAGGCAAGGTCGTGCTATGCTTGATTTATGTCACACTAATGGGATACCATTGGCTGGATAGTGGCTCTTACTGACTTTGTTTCATCAGAGAATTGCTTTGGAAAACTACCTGAGGAGCTGGAGACAGTCCTGAGGCTCAGACCTGAATCCAGAGTCTACTAACATGCATAAATGTTTAAATTCAGGTTTTAAGTAGAAAGCAAGAGATGGGCACTATTATAGTTCTCAGCATAGAGAACTAGCAGGCCAGTGGTGTGTATGCTGCTTCAGAATGGTCTATAATTTTTAGAAATGGCAAGTATATAAATAATGTTTCCCTTACTTCAGTATCATACTTCCAGCTAAGATTACAGGTACCACAAAGAAGTTGATTTTGAAGTTTTGGTAGCAGCATGGCATAGATCTGCACCAAGCTCTCATGCACTCAGGACTCATCTCCCTTTCTTCTAGCTGTCTTCAGGACCTGCTCGCAGACTACTTTGTGAAAGAAATCAGTGTCATGAGCGATGTGCATCTATTTTCTTTCAGCTTCATGGTGGCTCAAGTCTCTGAGGCCTGGCACGGGGCTAAGGGTGGGACCCTTCTGCTTGTAGACGTGGGCACAGCCCTGAGCAGCAGCGAGTGTTGGCCGGGCTACCCCAGCCTGGTGCCAGAGGGTCTGCAGGGGTGTTTGGGCGGGAGAGTCGTTGCCTTCCGCTGCACCGGGCCCTGTGAGCAAGCAGGCGTGCAGATGAGTGTGTGGATAGTGGCTTGTTGTTATTCCCATACACGCACCCTGGACCTTAGAACATTCAGCCATCGAAGTGCTCTTCGTTGACTGTCCCCACATAAGGCTATGTCTGTACTACTCAACTACACGGGCCGAGGCCCAGACGTGAGCACCAGTGTGCAAATCTCCATATTCCTGTTGGTTAGCCTGTGGGAACAGGCGTGTTTGGGGTTAGATCAGGTCGTGCAGACCAGGCATGGTCCGGGGCACAGCACAGGTTGCCGGCTGCTCTCAGTCAGAGGCAAGAACAACCCTGTCCTTCCTGCTGTGAGACAGGAGAGAGGGCGGCTGTACGGACAGATGCGCTTGTGACGCTCGCACGAGCCCTGTCCCAAATCTGGACTCTTTCTTCAGGGCAGCATACACTTACCATTCAGGTTCTGATAGCTAAAAAAAAAGACAAATAATAAATAATAAGTCACAAATAAGTCACACGCTCAGCACAAGCTACAAATTTCTGAACTGCAGCGAAAAGTACGTGGCATCATGGATCCAAGATTTTGTCTCAGCTGAATTTTACTGGGAAGTAGCTTTTAATATGGGCAGCAGAGAGGGATTTGAACAAACATCTCTCAGTCAAAGAACTTCAGCTTTCAGGGGTATTGGGACTTGGAGACAAATATCATGTGTAGGCCCATTTCTAAAGGAACTGAAAACTGACTTCCCAGTGCTGGTGCTGGTCTGATGCACACTGTAGCTGTGAACGCCACCCTCATTCTGAGCCTTCTTGTTGGCTTTCCTCACCTCCACGGCTGCAATGAGAATGTTAAAACCTCTATATGGACTCTGTGCATCTTTGTTTAGTTTGCCAAATGGAGCAGATCATGGTTCACAGGAACTTTGCCATAAAAATTTTGAAGTGTTGGAAAAATCAAGTTCTGTGAATGAACAGAAGGTATTTGGGTTTTGGGTTGTTTCTGAGATTATTACTCAGTTTTTATTGAGCACCTAATTGATCAATGAACTTGTGAGCTAAACACTTCTGAGCCTGCAGGGACTTGTCTACTAGGTCTTTGTGTAATGTAGAACTGACTGCAGTGCTCACATAAATCTTCATGAAACCAATTTTAAAACCTCGTATCTTTTATTGTTTTCCTTGAACAAGTAGTAACAAAAGGAAATGAAAGTGTCTGTTGTCTTTTAGCAGGAGGGTGCAGCTGTGGAGTGAGAAAGTGTTGCTGTGCTGCCGGCAGGAGAGCAAAAGTCACCTTGTGATCTACTGCTCTTTGAGGGCAAAGCATGATAAAAATTGGACTTTGTTACAAAATTAAGTTTAAAGTTGAATGTTGTAGAAAGAGTTTGTGATTATTATAGGAGGAATAGAGAGGGATTTGTTTGTTTATTTTTGTTCTGCTTTTTTTGTGTGTAGAGGGTTCCTCCTGCTGCTGTTAGGTTGCTCAGTGCAGAGGTCAGCTCTACCTTCCCAGGGGCATAGGAAGGACTGCCTGCTGCTGCGCCAGGGATGGGGAGAGATTCATTTTTGGGGGAGCTTCTCAGTTTGGTACCACTTTGACCCGCCACGGTTTCCTAATTCCCAGCCAAGACTGGCCCCAAACGCCTTTCTCCGGTGGGAGCCCACCCGGGTGCGCCTGCTCTGTGCGGAGGCCGGTCATGCCAGCGACCGCAGCACATGGTCCCAGAGCAGGACTGCTCTGTGCAGCCTGTTGCTGTTTGGGGCTGGCGCGCCCCGCTGTGCCCTCGCAGCCCCTCGTGCCCCACCAGTGGGTGGGAGGGTGACATGGGGCACGGCTGCCCGGGCTGCCTGGTCTGTGGCATCTCTCTGCCTCTCGGGGCCAGAGCGCCATCCTGACCGCCACCTGTGCCTGACGCCCCGCTGCTCCTCCGGGGGCTGGATCAGCCCCTGCCACACACGCTGACGTGACTACTGCTGGGTTGGACTCCTCACTGCGTCACAGGCTCTGTTACACCAACAATGTAGAAGTACTCTTATTAATCATTACGTGCCTGGCAACCAGTGTTACAGAAATAAAAAATCTAAAAAACCTTCTACATATAATCACTCTCGAAAAATGCTTACTCTTAAGATGATGGTGAGAGTCTATTTGAATATTGACTTTTGGGCTCTGATGAAACTAGTCAGGGACAGATGTCAATTTCTTTATCGTATTTACAGTAAATGTAGAAATGATGACAAATGCAAAGCTTCCAATTGTATTCTGACCTTAATTTCTTCACAGATTTGGTCTCATGGCAAATGCCATACAGTGTCTTCAGGGACTGAAAAATAGACAAAATGTATTTGATATATCTAGTAACAAACTTTTTTAAATAATGGTTAAGACTAAAGGTTCTCATGTACACGATCCGTCTCAAGAAAGTAGGATTTCTTGCACGATTAAGTCCTCTTTCCTCTGAATGAGGATTTCATAATAGAAAAGTCCTCTTAAATAAGAAATATCATGTGAACAGTTTTTTTTACTTTGAACCACCAGGTGAATATACTGGATAACAACTCACAATGACCTTTTGGGGAATATACAATTTCTGAGGAAAAACAAACCATCAAAGTGTTTGTTTGCTCATTATAATGAAGTCGTCACCTCTTCCAACGCCCATTCACTTTATTGCTTATTGCAAAAACAACGATTACTTTTACTGGAGTGTTAACAAATTAGTATCACGTGAAAACAAGTGGGTGAAAAACTCAAAAATCTCTGGAAAAAACTTTCATAGTGACAGCAAAATAACTTGAGTCAGAACCAGTAAAAGTATGAAATCATTGCCTTCTACTTAGCTACTTTTATGCAGTGCCCAAGGAACTGGGTTTAACTGTGTTTTGCGAAGCCCTCTGCTATCATAAATTAAACAAAGTCTTACCTGCTCAGGTGAGGGCCCAAACTGCAAGATATTGTTAACATGTCTTAAGTAAATACGGCCTGCTAACAAATTATTTCCTTTTCTGATTCTCAGTATGTGCTTCTTCTTTTTTTTTAATTTTAATTAGTTTCTTATTCATAGTAAACAGAACATGTTTTGTTTAGCTACTAGCTTTGTTATATATTGCTGGTTACTGAAATTCCTGCAACTATGCTGGTATCTTTCCCAGTGTAGAACGCCTCTTTTGTACACAGCTTTTATCTTTTGACAAAAGGAAATCTCCACTCCCGTTCTTTTAATGAGTAAGAGAGCAAAATTATTTCTCCAAGTCACTCAAAAGGGCAAGGACAAAATTTTTCCATTATGATAGTTCAGTGTTTTATGAGAACAGAGTTCAAATATGTAATCGGTGGCTTTCAGTAACTGTGAGAAAATAAAACTGCAGCTAAAAAAAAAAACAGTTTAAAAACCAGGTGCCAACATCTGGGCTGCTCTCTGAACAGGCACGCTCCCAAACTGACCACCTAGAAACAAATGCTTCAGGGACACAGCCTGATCAACTGGAGAAAGCCCACTTTACTGATGATTTTTTGCATTGGCTTTTGGATGTTCAGGCTGGTTTTTAGACAAAGCATCCTCCCACAGAAGCTCCTGAATGGGTTCTCTGAAGGTACTTTACCATATCTTTATAATATGGTACTGCACAGGAGTATCAACTCACTCCTCTGCTCCCACTTCTGATGCTCCAAATGGTTTCGGTTTAGTCAGGCAGCAGGAGAACAATATTTGTCTATATTTCCAGAAGTTTCATTGAATAGAAAACCCATTTCCTACACTCAGGTTTCAACAGGTTCTGAAAGAATGTAGGCCTATATTGAGAATAGGTAAATAAGATTAATCACTGCAGTCCTGTAACAGGGTTCTCAAGCAACGTCTGCCATGAGGTTTCGCAGATGTTTTCCCTGAACCTCTCTGGGCATAAAAAGGTCAAACAGAGCCCCATAATAAACTGGGGTTATAACTCTTATAATTAACGTGAAGCAGTATCTGATATTTTGGTCTTAGATTAAAAAAAATAAGAAAAACCTTTACAGTAAGGGTTGTCAAGCACAGGAACATGTTGCCCAGAGAGGCTGTGGAGTCTCCATCCCTGGAGACATCTCGAAGCCGAGTGGACATGATCCTGGACAACCTGCTGTGTCTGCGCCTACTTTGGGCGAGGGGCTGGACCGGAGCTCTTCAGAGGCCCCTGCCAGCCTCAGCCCTTTTGCGCTTATGTGATCTGAGAGTTTTAGCTTCTAGATTTGTGATGTAATTTGTAATAGTCTCTATTCATTCATCTAACCCACGCTGCCTAAGCTTGCCTGTGAGGATAATGTGGGAGATGGTGTTGAAAGCCTTGCTGAAGTCAAGGTAGACAACATCCACTGACCTCCCCTCACCCAGTCGCACCATCGTAGAAAGCCATCGGATTAGTCAGACATGAATTCTCCTTGGTGAATCCATGTTGGCTACTTCTGATAACCTGCGTCTCTTCCAGATGCTTTGAGATGATGCCCCGAACAAGCTGTTCCATCATCAGACACGCTTGAAATTTTTCTCTGCTTTGAAATTGATTATTTCCCCTCAAGCTTTTTATTGACCCTCAAGGCCACATACTCTGCACCTGCCCGTGGTCACCTGGTTCTTCCCCACTAGCGTTCACCAGCTTTTACTGCCTTTCTTTTGTAGCAACCACCTGAAACCAGTGCAGCCCGTGGTCCCTATGGGCCTGCCAGAGGAGGTTTCTCTGGGAGGCAGCTGGGGTTTCCCACCGCCGGGACCCGCGGGCAGCCCTCTTGTGCTGCTGCCTCCAAGTTTGCACAGGTACGTGCAACCACAACTTCCCCGCAGAAAGGCTCAGGCCAGACCCCCTAATTTCAGAGTGGTTTAACACAATCCATATAAATATCTGGCAAAGGAGAAGTACCCGTTTCAGCCTAGTTACTGGCCCAGAGGCCAGATGCTCTGAAGGGATGAAGTATTTGTGTGTGCTGCAAGCAGTCTGTGTGGGTGTATTGGGTCAGCACCATTTGCTCGCAGAAATGACAAGTGTCTGAATCCCTGGTTGGATTTTGTTGGTTTTTTTTTCAAAATAGAAGTTAACTTACGGAGTGGACAGGTCAGTTACTGAGGTGAGCACTCGTGTATGACACAGCAGCCAGTTTGGTTGTACCTAAAGTGGAGTCCTTCACTTCAGATTTCCACAAAACATCTGTACAGCAGAAAATGCTGTTTGCTCTAATTAAATGTGACTAAACTAAGTCCTTCTTGGGGACAAGAAGGCCAGGCTGGACGCGGCTTTGAGCAACCTGGTCTAGTGGGAGGTGTCCCTGCCCATGGCAGGGGGGTTGGAACTGGATGAGCTTTAAGGTCCTTTCCAACTCAAACCATTCTGTGATTCTATGATAAAGCAAATCTTTCACAATCACTTTGAGGAGTGAAGGCCACTGCTGTCATTAGATGGCAACATCTTGAGCCTATCTCATGCTCAAAAGCTGAGAAAACCAATTCAGGTGCACCCCTTGAAATACCGCACTGACTTCAGAGCTCATTTCCCTGTTTCTGTCCTGTGGGAATGGTAAATTCAGGGCTAATTCACTAACTGCCACATAGAATTTCAGGTACCAGATTTGATCTCGGTTAGCACAGCTCTTGTCATCCTGATTTTGTCTCACAGCTGGAATTACCACTGGCGTATTACACAAGTGCTGTTAGTTACACGTCCCCGTCACCTCGCTGACCGTATGTTCCCTGCTCCAACTGGTGGCAGTTTAACCACAGCCTGAGGCTGTTTATTGTCTACCAGCTTACCTCATCATAGGAAGTGTTAGCCAGGAACACCTTTGCCAAGGAGATGAGTGGTGCTTCAGTCCTGGCCAAGAAAATGAAGGCTGCAGCAGGTCAGGTGTGTGAGACACGACGAGCAAGGACTCCTCGGTTTACATGTGCTCCAAGTTTATCCACAAACTTTCAGTATATGGAAGTCCAGGAAAAGGAATTTGGCACTAACAGAAAACAAGACCTTAATAAAAGGAGCTAAAGATCTTGTGATGTAATGCGGGAGAGCAGCTGTCTCTTTAAACGGAGGCTACAGACCTGAGGTGCTCCTGGTCTCCCTGTGCTCATAAGGCAAAGCTTTGTCTTTCTAAATTTGGCTGATACTGATTTCAGAAAAAAAATCTCACAACAAAGTTGCAAAAAGATTATCTAGGTCTGTATTATATGGACCAAAAAAAAAGGCCTGCAGTGCAAGGGTGGTCGCAAATGTAGAGCAAAGTGGCAAACGCAAACCCGGGATGCTGGAAGAAGTGCAACTGCTCTAAGTTGGAATAAGAGAGCACGTCGCAGAGAATCACTTTCAGTGCTAAAGTTGGCCTGCTGAAGAAGAAAAACAAGCAAAACAGGCAACCAAGACAGTAGGAATATTTTTAAAGGATTCTAAACAAAGAGGGAGCACAAGATAAAGAAAAAAGAATTCATCTAAACTGTAACCAAAATCATAGCTCATACAAACAACTTGAACAATGTGACGGCATAAACCAACAACAAAATAACTGGAGATAATAGTTATCCAGTCTTTAAAGGGATGTCAATGTACAGTCGATAGATTTGTACCTTAGAGAAGTCCAGATACTACCTTCTCTGTTGTGTGCTAAATTCGGAGTTCTAGTTTTGTTCTAATACCCACAAGAATTTTAAGTAATGCATAATTTCAAACAACGTAATATTCAAACTTGATTTTAAAGTTGTGGTCTGGATCTTCTGCTGTCATATGCAGGCAGTGGAACTGTGCTGAATCATACCATACAAGGACCAGCTGGAGCCATTTTAATGTTGCTGTGTCTTCATCCTGTTTTTATTTATGACACTTGGAATTTTTTAATATTCCTGTTGAATAAGTGTTATTTTGTGAGTATTTTTTATCACTGGATTTGATCTGCTAAGCACTGTCTCTTTCCTTTTCAGTTGAGTATATCCTAACCATTTAACAATATCCTTGTTATTTTGGTAATGGTAAGTAGGAGTTTGGGGTTTTTTAGTTCAAAATATTCTGAATTTTTCTGATGCATAACTGTTACTGCCACTGTCCAGAAACCCTTTTGATTCCATTCCTGCATACTAAAATATTTTAACCTGTGTTAGCGAAGTGTAAAAGCCAAAGCAAATATAAACTCAAGGGAACGTCTGGGCAGGTGGTATTACTCATTTTCACTCTCACTCCAGCTCCTCTTTGTTTATTCATGTGTTGTGTATGGTGTGTGTCCGAAGTGTGAACTCCCCAAGACGGGAACTGGATTGCTTTTGTATTTTTGACCCCGGTTAATACTCTGATTAACAATTATGGTCCCCAAGAATTGTCTCACAACACAGCTGAATGATTCCCATGTTCTTGGGGTATCCTGCTTAATTTGTGGAATAATTACGGGCAGCCCTTTTGAATGGGAGTATTGGAATGTCTGTGACAGTGCTGTGTCTCATTAGGGTGCAGAGATGACCGAGCCACTCATCTTGGGAAATGAGCACACGTAACCCTAACTGCTGACGATTAGTGAAGAGTTCAGATGCATCCAGTCATTTTTGTCAGAAATAAATGACTAGCTATTAATTTTCCTGCTGTCTGTTGTCATGCTGTACTGATTTTATTTCTTTTCATGTATTTACAAACTCTATCTTTAAAATATCGTTGTGCGTCTCTGAGTTTTTAGTAATAAAGCTGCAGTTATAATCGTTATGCCTTCATCAGGGGTAATGTCTGTACTGTCTCTGACAGAAGCTGAAATTCCACTGGAAAACACAGAAAACTTGTTGGATATGGAGGCTCATTTCTGGGGCCGAAGCCAGGCTGAGGTGCGGGCAGGGTTCGCGGTGCCGCTCACAGCTGCTGCGGCCGTCCAGCGTTAATCCTTCCAGGGGTGCCCCTTTTCAAGGAAACGAGTCAGGTGGGAGCCGGCCCCTCGCTGCGCTCTCGGCAGTGCAGGGTGTGAGGAGGATCACTCCACCCTCACTCTTCACGAAAGGAAAGCTTCATCTTTGCAACGCTAAAGGTCAGGGAGGTTTCCAAGCAAACGCTTCGTCCCCCCCGCCCCCAGCAGGGATGATCTGAGGGATGTTTCAGCACTGCTGTCGGCTGCTGCAGAGGAGGAAACCCGCAGCTCCTATCGCTGGGTTTTATTACAGATAGAGACACAGCTGCAGCAGGCGACTACGGGCAGAGAGGGGGAGAAGTTGCTCTGAGAGATTTTCTCGCTCATCCCTGTTCCCACATTCACTGCACAGCACTAAACTTTCCTCTGACCAAAACTTTGTTTCCTGGACTATTACTGGAAAGCAGAAGCATGGAGAGATTGTGCACACTTCTGTTGGAGACGGCAAATTTCTTCTTTTAATCCCGAATATTATTTACAGATTAGAAACTCCAGTATTATACAATATTAATTTTGCTTGAGAGAATAAATGGATGGGTTCAGAGCAGCTGAAAATGAGTCGCTGTTGCCCAGTTCCGCTGGTCCTGCCAGATGGGATCCCTTCCGCCGTCCCTTGGACTCCATCCAGCCCTGGCACTTCAGGCTTCTGGCAGCAGTCATGTTGGTGGTGACCTCCCTGTCGCTCGCTGAGAACCTGGCTGTAATCCTGGTAACTTTTAAGTTCAAGCAGTTGAGACAACCTGTCAATTATGTTATAGTCAATTTGTCTGTGGCTGATTTCCTTGTCTCACTGACTGGTGGCACCATCAGCTTTTTAACGAATCTAAAAGGTTATTTTTATATGGGCTACTGGGCTTGTGTACTGGAAGGATTTGCGGTCACATTTTTTGGTAAGCTTGATCTTGTTTGTAGTTGTATGTTCTTTTCCTTCAACTTCCTTCAGTGTATTCTACTGGCTGTCCTGCAGCTTCCCAAGCCCCTGACTTTGCATGCCTTTGAACTAACTGGTTCTGTCCCCAGTTACTATATTCTGCAGAGGATCTCATGTGTGAGTGAATAACGTATATATCACTTGCTCTGTCATATATCAGTAGTGGCTTGTCGCATGTATACTGAGCATTGAATATGTTTAATATAACGAGAAAAAGCTTGCTAATAGAATAACAGCGTTGTGGGGTTTTGGGTAAAACAACGTCAGGAAAAAAATCACAATGTGTAACTATTTTCAAGGTTTCTATTTAGGTGTGTGCATATATGGATAAATAAGGGAGAGAGAAAAAGAGTGAGTGGCTGCTCTTAAACTGTGGAAAACATCAGGGCACGGGAACATCTTGTGTTAGCTACCCTCCCGTGGTTCTGAGGACCCGCGACACCCCCGTGACAGGCACTCCGCACACCTACGTCTTTTTGTGATTCTTTTCTTGGCTTTGTTTTACTAGCTGCACAAAAGAATTAGAAGTACTCTAAAAGGGAAAATCCTCACCACATAGTTCCCTGTGTAAACACATCTGTGCAGAATAAATGGGGAATTAGTTTAAAATGGGACATCTACTTACTTGAGACTGACATTCGCTCCTGCCCCCCTGTTCCTGTTCCTGAAGCTGTATAGTAAAGACAAATTTCTGTCACTGCTCTGAATCAAACATGTTGCTGATCCTCAGCCTGAAAAGGAGTCCCACAGCTGCTCTCAGCCTGGTTAAGCCAGAGGGAATGTCGTTGAGGGACAGTGCTACTAAATCAGTTTGTGGCATGTAAGCCATGTCCCGTGGAGAAAGATCAGGCTATCTGAAGATGTTGGAGGCCGACCAAGGTGATACGTGCCTAATAAACTGATAATTTGATGTTGTGGGCAGCTGTCTGTAGGTTAGAGTTTTATGACAGTCTGAAATACGACATTTCTTGCAATGATAGCATTTTGAAGATGTATCTTAGTTTCTTAATTTGGAAGCTACACATAATTTGCAGCTTTTCAGAGTAGAACTGAGTAAAAAAAAGAAGTCATCGTCAGTTAAATGGCCCAGTTAGCTGCTTGGTTTTGTACTCATTATACTTTAGACTGACAAACTAGACAAGTATGAAAATCTTGTGCTCTTAATAAATATTAGAATAACACACATAAATTGCACATCCTTTCATAACTTGGGTTGATGGGAGAGGTGCCTGATCCGACGGGTGGTCAAACACTGGAAGAGGTTGTCCAGAGTGGTTGTGGAGTCTCTATCTGTGGAGATATTCAAAACCCCTCTGGACTTGGTCCTGGGCAACTGACTGTATGGACTGTGCTTGTGGGGGGTGCTGAAGTAGACGAGCTTCAGATGCCTTTTAACCTAAACAATTCTGTGATTCTGTGATGTGGGATGGTGTTTGCTTTTCAGTGAATCTACACAATTTTTGATGCCGACTGTGTTTTCTTACTATAGGCATTGTTGCTCTCTGGTCTCTTGCTCTGTTGGCTTTTGAGCGGTACATTGTGATCTGCCGCCCTTTAGGAAATATGCGCTTGAGGGGGAAGCATGCAGCCCTAGGTATTGCCTTTGTGTGGACTTTTTCCTTCGTTTGGACCATTCCACCAACAATGGGTTGGAGCAGTTACACCACCAGTAAGATTGGAACTACTTGTGAGCCTAACTGGTAAGGCCCATACTCTTGCAGAGTACAGTAAAGAACTGAAACTTGCAGCTCAGGACGTCTCAGAGGCAGGAATTTAAAGGCAAGGTTTAAAGATGATGTACATCTCTGCAAAAATGGATGTAAAGAAAGTTACAACAAAACTGAGCAAAATTTGCCATGAACAGATTTAGAACAAAAAAAATAACTCTAAAGGGAGGAGCTGCCATCTCTAATGCAAATAATTGTCCTATACCTTGTGCTTTTTGTCAGGATTCAACCAGGACAAAGAGAGAGATTCTTCAGAAGACTGGACAAAGCCCTGAGCAATCTGATCTGACCCCATAGCCGACTCCCCTTTGAGCAGGAGGTTGGACTACATGTCCCTTCCCGCTTGAACTGTCCCGCAGCTCTGTGATACTGTGCCTGTGCTGACAGGGTCCTGTCCTACCCACAGCCGGGGAGGTGGCCTAGGGCTCCGTCTGGTGATGGGACTAGAGTAGTAAAGGGGCACTTGGAATAAAAACAGTTGACAAAAATACTGGTGACAGCTTTGAAGAGCAAAATTAATACTTCAAGAAAATAATAAGAACACATATTAGTAGTACATACACAATGTATTTTGTGTTTTATACAGGTACTCAGGAACTTATACCGACCATACGTACATTATTGCATTCTTCACCACCTGTTTTATAGTGCCTTTGTCGGTGATTTTGGTATCCTATGGAAAACTGATGCGGAAGCTAAGAAAGGTAAGAAGCAGCACTTATAAGTAAACTTTTAAGATGTGTATGTATGCAAACATTTGGAATTTTTGTGTTTGATTTTCTATAAAGATCAAACATAACCAGATCAAATTTCCAGGCAACAAATGCACGCGGTTATCATCCCTTGTTATGCAGGTATCCTTACGGACAGAAATATGTGCTGTGGTTAGAACTGATTTTTCAAAGTGTGCAGTTCCCATCAGTTGTCAGTGCGTCTCATGAGCCGAACATCGTACAAACGACAGAATGTCTGCCTCATAAATGAAGTAATTGAATGACTCAGTATTGATTTATTTACAATTGTACTTCAATTCAGTGATATTTCTTAAGACTCAAACCAGGTAAATCAGAATTTAGCTTAAAATTACTGCATTTGTAAATTTTAAGAGTGCTGGCTAATACTCTGTAACACTTACATGCAGAATAAGATGTAGTGTTTATAAATAATGTAATGCTGTTTAGTAAATAAAATATTAGATTATCCCGGAAGATTTAAAAGACTTGAGAAATGTTTTTGAATTTTATTTAATTATTATTTTTACCTGATTCAAGAGAGAATCTGAAAAAAGTGAAAAGGAAGACAATAGAATAGGAAAATTCCCGTTTGGGACAGGATTTGGGGACAGTATTTTGGGACAATATTGTTATTTCTGTTTACTGCAAAGCTGCCTTGTCTTATTTCTTTAGTAATAAATTCAGTAAATTTCTTCAATTTACTGATGTTTTAAAAGTATTTGGGATAGTCAAATTCTTGTATTTATTCCGAGTGTTGTTTTTTCAAAGCAAGACAAAGCAGAAGGGAAATGCAAACTGATTTTATTTTCTCATGAGAAAATATAGATTGGAACATGCGTACTTTGGGTGACATCGTGATTCCTCTAAATGACTTTTTCTGGATTTCCTCCAGCATGCATTTAGGGGAGAGAAGGTTAAATGGCTGGGAGAGGTTGATTTCAGTATTAAGCACAAGAGGTTTCTGGGGTTGAGTGTGAACTGGAGCAGAGGTGTGTTGCTGCTGGCAGCGCTCCTGGGGAGGCAACACAGTGTTGGTACGAGGGTGGGCAACGTCAATTGCAAGAGATGGAGATGCTTCAAGAAAATCATTGCTGCTGACTCAGACTCTCCTAAGAGAACCGGTAAAATGATGATTCTGTTATTCTGAATATCCAGAATTTTTGTTAGTGTTTTGTTTTTCCCTGTCCTAACGTCCCTGCAGAGGAGATGGAGGAGGGTGAGCAGGGGGGCCAGACCTCCCCGCTGCTGATGCTGCCCAGGAGGGCAACGCACTCCTTCGGGAAGGAGCTCTGCTGCTTGGCTTGGAGAGGCGGGGAAGGCCACCTCGCGGGCTCCCGCTCCTCCCTGGGGCACCCCCGGTAGGGGCAAGCCCGGAGGGTGGCAGGTGTCCCTCCCCGTGGGCTGGCGGTGACGGCACGTGTCCCACTTTGCAGGGGTGGGAAAGGGGCACCTGCAGGAGACTGTCCCTGGGAGGGAGAGCCCACAGGGTGGCCCGGCACGAAGGGAAGGGGTGAGGGTGTGAAGGAAACGAGACCACTTGCCAAGCTTCCAGCACTGCGACGGGCCTGCCAGAGCTGCTCAGATGCTTCAGCAGGTGCACAAAAAGGACCATTTCCCTCCTCTGGGACAGCCACTTATGAGGCAGCACGTTAAAGCAGGTGAGATGAGGGACAAGGGAGGCAGTGAAGGAAAATGTCACCATCAGTCACAGCAGAAGCCACTGAATGGTCCATCTTGCCATTTGGGCCAGGTCCTCCTGGAGGACTGATCTGTGTCATGTAGTGGGTCCCAGCGTCGGCCTGGAGCCACTATGGTGCGGTCTTACTAGGCTGTCTTTCTCACTCCTCTGTCTGTTTTCCAGAAAGAATAGCAGTCATCTTAAAAAAAAAATCACACTTCTGGGCAAGTTGCGTGTTTCACACCCCCCCTTGTAGCTCAGTGACCCAGCAGACCGCACAGCCGGGAAACGCTGGGGTGGCCTCGGGGCGCCTCATCACAAATGATTTAGCCGTGGGTTGTGCCAGTCCTTGCCTTTGGCTTTTGTTGGCTTTCACAGAGAAATGTGACTGACTGAGTTGGCCTCTGTAACAACAGCTTAAAACACAGTCTGGTGTAGAAAAGTCAACTGCCTGCAATATATTCTGTAAATTTATAATGAGTTGTCATAAGGCTGTATCTCACAACTAAGCTAATTTTTGAAAATCTGACTACGGTGAACAGGCACCAGAACTGGGGTCCTGACGTTCCCAGCCAGCCCTCTTCCATGTCCCCTGGTTGCCACAGTGCGGACTTGGTCCTGAGTGGCATTGTTTTGTCCCAGTAAAGTCTGCTCGTCCCTCAGCCCCTGTGACCCCAGTGTTACAAGGCCAACAGTAGCTTTCACTACAGCTGCAAAACTAATGAAAGAAATGAATCTGTAGGAAAAGATCTAATTAACAGTTTACAATGGAGATAAATTATTGTGGCAGTATTCCTTTGCTTGTAAGGTAGAGCACCAGTACATCGTTCCTTATCAGTTTCGTGTTCTCGGATTTACAGAGAAAGGAATCTACCACCACCCCCAAAAAGGCGTAGCTGAGAAAAAGGCCAGGCTGATATGAGACCAAGACGAAACAGTCGAAAGCACAATCCAGGAGACCCTGTTCCTTCCCCAAGGTGACTGCACCTATAGAAAGGGAGGCTGGGCTGCTCTCTGTGCAGACACAGTGTATATGAAAAAAATGCTATAGGAATGTCATATATTGGCAGGGAATACGTTAGCTTTGCTCAGCACCTTCACTGATGCCTAAGAACTTGTAGGTATTATGACAATTCATTATTATTATTATTGTTGTATTTACTGTTTGTTAAAAACTGACATGAATTACAACTTTCTCCAGAGGTAAGCACACCCTTCTCCCCAGGAGGTGCTTCTATACCTCTGTCAGTACTAAATATGTTAAACTGAGTGCAGTGCAAGAATTATTAGGGAAAATGTCCCCATTCAGTTCTAACATTACTGTGGAAAGCTAAAAGGCCATATTACATCAAAAATTCTTACTTTATTAGCGTGTATTATTGCAAGACCTGGCAACAGGTTTTTCTAGAGCCATACAGGGTTATCATCATTTACTTCCCATGTAAGCTAACATCTCGTAACAGTGCCTTGTTTCACTAAATCATCAGAAGCAAAACAAGGATGTTTCCCAGAAAGACATCATTGTTTGACATCACATAATCTCTGTATCAACATCTCCGTCTAAGCTGCTTGCATGATCAATGAGGGGAAGAGAGGGAGCACTCCTGCTAAATGCCTCAGTCCCGCTTTAATTCTGGTGTCACTAGATCATAGACGCTCTTCTGGTGAAGGCCATCAAGCACCACAGAGCTTGACAGGCTCTCCTGGTCGCTGCTGCTTTGTCAGGTCTAAACTTGACCCATGGCAAGGAGGTTGGGCAACCACAGCAGAGTGCTGTCTTTAACACCCCTGTTGGACACCTAGTTGTCTGCAAAGGCTACATGGAAAAGAAAGTGCTGGAATTCAGGCTGACTGTCTGCTTATGACTCACCATGATGGCCTTCTTTTTCAGTAATTAAGTCACAGTCATGCCTTCATGCAATTACTGTGGCTAGCCATAATGGCAGGGGTAGGTTGGGATTTGGCTGAAAGCTTCTCAAAAGGTTAGCCAAAGCTGAGCTTTTGCACCCTGTGGATGTGGTGGCTCGAGGCTGGCCAGCGCTCAGGCACACCACAGAGAGCAGGAGAGGGCTGGGGCGACCCGCTCGGCGTGGAGCATTGGGAGCAGGCTGGGGCTCAGGTGCTGGCAGGGGGACAGGGACGTCTCAGCATCATTTTCCTCGCCTGGGGTTATTCCCCTCTGCTGATGCTGACCACAGCAGCCATGCGCCCGTCTTTCCAAATTTCTGGCAGAGGAAAGTCTGTGGTCCAAGGCAAAAGCTTTTATTTAAAGCCAGCCCCTGGCAGTGGCCCAAATGAGAACCTGGAAGAAATCTGAAACTGCTGAGATTTGTAAAAAGATCTCATAAGGACAATGCTGTGCCTGGGCTGATGGGTGCAGAAGACGGTTTTGTAGGTAAGATTAAAGTTGGTTGGCTGTAAAGGCTGGTCCAAAGGTATATTTGCTTCTCACATTTGCCTTGTTATGGAATTGTGCTTTTCATTATATTTTGCTGTACACGAACCGGTTTGTCAGCACGGCAGCAAATGCATTCCACAAAAAGACCAGAAAAGGGGAAAGAGGGATACTGCTGCTACCAGCACAGACAGTGTTCTCTCGGCTCTCCCGCGCGCCGAGCAGTCTGGCTTTATTAGGCTTTGTGCAGAGTCAGAGCTGCCGTAAGCTGAGGCAGCTCCGTTGAACTTAGTGATGTATGGCAAGTTGTATCACCCAAAAATGTAGCCCTATTTTCTGTTTTTTAGAGGTAACTTATTGTTACCAGACACTGCCTGTCGCTCATTCTGTTGGGGTCACTGTATTCTGTTATTTGGCATTCTAAACAGAGGCCAAATCTTGTCTCTCATTTGACAAAAGTAATTTGGATTACTTTTCTCACAAATGAAATTTAAAAGTATTTCTGCACTGCCTTGGGGTGGGCTGCTGCAGCACCCATGAAGCCTTTTGTGAGGCTGTACAGCAAACCTGTTGCCACCGCTTCGCTGCCTGTGACTGGGCCGAAGCCGGCTGGGAGCGTCCCCACCGGCTGCAGTCCTTCCATTTCTACACGGAGTTTGCCCTAGCAGTTACTTTCGGCTCTCACTTTGGCAATAAAAATGTAAAGATACTTAAACAAAGGAAAATTTAATAATGAAGTATACAGCAATTCATGTCCCTCATCAGTGACATTGACACCCTGCGGGCCACTAACAGCATCCTTATGTGCTGTCGTACTCGAGAGGAGTAGGTCTTTCCTTCCAGCACGGCAGATTATCAGCCTGCTCACTCGGCTCACTGGTTGGAGGCCTCGTTGTTCGTTTTCTAGAATCTTCTATCTTTTCTTTAAAGGTGTCAGATACACAAGGCAGGCTGGGAACTACCAGGAAACCTGAAAGACAAGTGACTAGAATGGTGGTTGTTATGATCATTGCCTTCCTAATCTGCTGGACGCCATACGCTGCCTTTTCTGTCCTAGTCACGGCATACCCCTCCATTCAGCTGGATCCTCGCCTGGCAGCAATTCCAGCTTTCTTTTCCAAAACAGCTACTGTTTATAATCCAATTATTTATGTCTTTATGAACAAACAGGTAATGTATGCTCTCACACTGTGTTTAACACTGATATTTTGCTATTTTGTCTTGCTTTACAATGAATTATTTCTACCTATATGCATGATAGTTAACTAGCATTGCAATATCCAGCGTTTGGAACTGAAAAAAATAAATCACGGTGTATCTACCTACTGGGAGATAGTGTAAGCCTCTGTGCATTATTAAAATATGAACATTGATAACTATCAGGTTGAGATAGTATAAAAGAAAACCAGCCCTTAGTGAACAGCACTTAGTTTTCTGTATGAAAAATCTATTTTCAAGGCTGGCCCAGTACATTTTTATAATTCTTTAGGAATGCAACACCAGTGAGTTGATTTTGAGGTGGGGTGGAGGTTTTCAATAGCTTGAATTTGTGTCAGGGGAAATGTCGCATTTGTGGTTGTGTGTACAGGGAGGGCAGAAGCACTGTGCCTATGGGACAGGGAGCTTTCTTCTCTGGAATGGGGCAGAGGGTTGGATGCAGAGGAGAAGAATGGACAAGGGGGTGAACCAGAGTGACGTGTGTTCGCTGTGGTAACAGGTATGACAATAAACTTGAACAGGTTTATGCAATGAATGTGGCTACTGAGAGTGATGGCATCAAGCAGAGTATAAGCATAAAAGTGAAAAGAAGAAAAATAGTAAAGTGACTGTTGAATAAGAAGTGATGAATACATGTATTTATTCAGTCCTGCAGAGAGAGCTATTGCTCACACCCTTGGACAGTACCCTGGTCTCCCGATGCATGGCAGATGTATGTTGGTCTTACCCTGCTCATGGATATGAGCAATACGGAAACAAATCGTCTTTGAACAGCTGGGTATTAGTATATGAAAACAACTCAAGATCCTGGAGAAATGACCAATGCTGTCCGTTAGATGTGGTTAGTAACAAGCAGAAGAGGAAAATTAGTTTTTAGAATAGGATTTCCAGTAGTCTGGGTCTCTTTAGAACATCATTATTTCTCAGTTTGAGAGTTCTTCATGGTGGCACAGGCAAATATATTTTATGGGGCTATTTCTTTATATTACCAACTGACTCTTGAGAGAATTTCCAGGAGTTTTAGCTAAGACACAGACTGCTTTATAGAGATATCTTAAAATTTCTTATATGTTTTGATTGATCTCCTTTTTTTCATCTTTCTAGTTCAGGAAGTGTCTGATTCAGATGTTCAGCTGCAGTGCCATAGAAACTGCTGAGTCCAACATGAACCCGACTTCTGAGAGAGCAGTGCTAACCCAGGACAAAAGAGGCAGTGAGATGTCCACCATGGCAGTACGTAGCACCGTCTCTAAAAGGAAAACTGGGGCTGAACACAGAAATTGCCTATCTTTTGCTGAGTTGGCAGCTTCAGAAAACAAAATCCGTCCCATGTAGGGTGGGAGATATGATCATTAATGCAGTGCTACAGCATATTTCCTTGTTACCATCACTTAACACAAAAAATGTTGTCAGTGGGGACATCATGCTCCTGTGGACACTGGCTTTTGAGATTCTGGGCTCTTGAGGGCATGTAAGAGTTTTTTGGCTCTGCAGTTGCAGTCAAACACCCAGCCATAAGGCGAGTCCCTTCCTCCACCACGTTCCTCTTCCTCCACCACGTTCCTCTTCCCAATCCACAGCCTGCTTGCTCCTGAAAATAACATCAGGGGAGCCATGTGTTGCTATGCTGGCATGTAAGACGGCAAGGACAGGAGAGTTTTATGCTGATGGTGACTCCTTGGTCAGCTGGACAAAAGCATGAAGTGGCACATGGCTTCAATATGCTAATGGACAAATAAGTAATATATAGCACACAGCTCATTCAGTTTCAACCAATGAGGAGGTTGGTTCAGGGAGGAACAGGTCTGAGTGGTTTTTTTGGTTTGTTTGAGTGTTTTTACGAAAAAAGCAGAGAAAGCCAGAGACTTCTGCAGTTACGTGCTTGATGAGAACCTCATCTGGGCCACTAAAATCTCCAGCAGCTTGGACAAGCCATTCAGACTCCCAAGCACTATTTTATTAAAACAAGCCCTATCAAGAGCTGTTCATATCCTCTCTCTGCATTCCCTCTTTTCAAGAAAATGTTCCGTGCTCATGGCAACTTTTGAAGTAAATTAATTTGGACTAGATGATCATTGTAGGTCCCTTCCAACTGAACTGTTCTATTAACTCAGCTTTAGAAGAGGAGTTAGTAGGGTAGAGGAAAGTACAGCTGTGCAGGAATGCTGGAGGAAGGGCCAGTAGCACAGCTTAGAGTTGCAAAGCTGAGCTTTGCGGGACAGAAGGTTTTCCCTGTATGTGCCTGCACTGTGCAGAGCTAAGATCTGGCACATTCTTGAGACCACATAGCTCCAGGTGACAACTACTATTTCTGTTTCTTAACAATTACAATTTTCAGAAATCAATGGTTAGAGAATACAAATATTAAGTATGTGCTGAGCCACATTACGTTGGAACACGTTGGATGTCTGTATTTCCACTCGCACGTTTTTACTTTTCCCACTTCTGAGCGAGGGCATGCCTCTCCGGACAGCATAAGAAGCATCCTAGCCCAGGAGACAACTTGCCGTAGCCAATGGCACCACACTGCTGTTCTGCTTTGAGGAACAGTTGTGTCTCTGTCCCGTCAGTCCTTTAATTCCTGTTTCTGTCTAAGTCACACCCTCAATACTTTTAATTGAGCTACTTCATTAACTTGTTATTACACCTTTTAGATCAGAAGCAAGGAGTGCAACATAAATACGCTTTCTGTAAACAGTGAAAAAGAACAGCAATTGCCAGCTTTCCATGGCTGTATTCCATCTTGTATGTTTAATTCACACAATGACATGCAGCAGTATACTTAGCTTTAGTGGAGTGTCACTCAGGCATGTGCGAAACCAAACTAGGCCATGAATGTAATAAAGACAGACTTCTGTTTCAAACAGCCTTTGGTGAACACCGTATGCCATGTTGCTAAGACCTGGCATATCAGATTGTGAATCCTGGATAAGATCTATACTTAACTGAATTCATTTTAGAGGAAGAGGCAACAGCTGACTATACTTAAATGCTTCAGTATGGGAAAACGTTATTTCTAGATAAGACATTAATACAGTGCCAGTCAAAACAAGTGTTGCTCCATAGCGGTATAGAGAAGCTACACACTGTACAGGCCTTAGCGATAGAAATGTGATACGGAATGAATCATCCAGTGTTCAGTTTTACTTCAAAAAATTAGAGTTTCTTTATACAGAATAAAGACAATTTGCTTCCACCAGATTTTTCTTCTCTTCTTATTTTGTTAAGTTACATTTTAAAAAACTATATAGTTCTGAAAAGGAATGACACGCTACCTGAGGTATCTGTGGTCAAACCTGGGCCCAGAGCAGAACTTTGCTGAGTTGGAAGTTGAGAACCATTCCCGCAGCAGACGGGGACGTGGGGGATCAGGGGAAGGTAACACACAAACACAGCACAAATAGCCTGAAGCCCTGGTGTCTCGTGAAGGCCGACATCTTTACAACTCCCACGCTCAAGAGGAGAAAAGCTGCGGCTCCCCGCCAGGGGTGGAGGGGCGGGCATGGGCGTCATGGCCCCGCAGCCACCCTGGCCTTGGCCTGCTCACAGGGACCGCTTGGCCACCCGCTCCTGCCTGTGGCCCCCCGCGGTGTGCGCACCGAGGGACGTAGAGAATAATTCAGCTCCCGTGTTTCCGCATAGCCCTGGCTTTCTGGTGGGTTTAGCCCTGTGAAGGCAATCTAAACACTGAAGCAGCAGTGATGGCAACGTGGGAGAATGCGTGCACTCACGCCTCCTCCCTGTCACCCCCTTCTCCAGGGGGTGTGCGCGGGGGGACCCACCATCGGCAGCCCTCGCTTCTGAAGGGAACGCTGAGCGTGGCGGGGGAAGAAGGACAGTCTGCTTCAGGCAATAGTGTACCTGACATCCAAGACAAACGTCTTATAACAGGTAGCTATGCACACCTGCTTTAGGTAACTGCTGATGATTTTTTTTTTCATCAAATATGTAAGAATTATTCAGTAAGGTCTTTCTGTTGAAAGCTCCTTTATAAATGCACAGGTAAAACGTGATCCCTTCAGCGAGTGTGTTTCTGTAACCCTGTAACACCCCAAGTGCTCAGTTTCTCTGGCCCCGCTCCTTTTCCTCTTTCCCCAACTTCCTCTTCCTCTCATAGCACAGGCGCGAGTGCAAAGGGCCCAATCACGCTCTTCATTTTGCATCTTATAAAAGCACGAGAGAGCTCTTCGGACCTTTTCCACAATGCGTGTCCGTTGCAGAAGAAGAGGAGACGTTAGGAAGCAATGGTGTTTAACCGTGCAAGGGGTGCAGTGCGCACGAAGCGCTGGCTCGCTGCTGTGGTTGGAGACCACGCATGATGACTGGAGGGCAGGACTGGGGTGAAGCTGAGCTGCTGGAGTTACTGGAGTGAATGAGCAGATATGGGGAGGGCAGTACAGGTACCTGTTCCATTGCTCCAGAAGAGACATCTGCATCATGGTGAGTCTTCCTTGCCCAGTGACAGCTGCTGCCATCCCAGACACCACAAGGCACGGATGCAGTCTCCAGCAAGGGCAAGGCATCAGGAAGAAGGCACTGCTCAACAAGGAACTCCTGGGAGCATCCAGGGGCTCCCCTGCTTTAGGTAGTCTGGTTAACTCTGCCATCCTACCTTTAATGGTGCAACCCAGCGGGTGCTGGAGGAAGCTTATGTTGTTGGAAAACCTTTTAACGTTTCCCACAAAGCACAGCCATGACTATGCCATCCAGGTCTCACCACCCTTTACCCTGGAGATGTCAGGCTGTGTGGCTATTTGACAATTCCTTTCTCAGAGAAATTTAGTTGCAAGACAGACAGGAGTAATTTGTAACATTTTAAACCCATATTTCTTAATAAGCAATTTTTGTACATTGTGATCTTCCTCTTAACTCATCCTGGACTCAAAATTAATCTGAATTTTATCCTTTTTATATTCTCTGAGTAGAAGGAGTGTTCAGATTCAAATGTTTTCACTTAGAATGGTAAGATCCAAAGAGGGGAGTTACTCTACAAATAACGTCATGAGCTGCACACGTGAGAATTCACTGCAAGACATCTATGTATTCATCTCGCAAAATTTCATGAGGTGATTGTGTTTTAAAGTATAATTTTGGCCTCAGTGGGCTTGAATTTTTGCAGTAGTCAATCTTAAACCCAAACTATGAACCTCATTCTGACAGCCACATCCTTTCATGATTCATATTTTTTACCATTAATCCTGTGGGATCTAAAGCAGAAACGTGAATAGATATATATGCCTCTTTTAAATGTTTTGGAAATATTGTGAGACAGGAAGGGTAAGGTATTCTATCATTATTTGTATACATATTTTTGCGCTCGTTAGTCTGCTAAAACAGTGAGATAGGATTTGAAAGCAAAAATTCTTGCATTTAAGACTCAGATTTTCTCTTTCAAGGATATGTTGACCTAGGTTAATCACATGTTAATGGTATTGGATGTATTAAATCATGAAGAATTGGCAGAAGTGTTAGTATTTAATTAAAAGCAATGGAATTATTTTATCTTCTGAGAAGGCGAGGATACGTAGAGTATAGCTCTGTAGTACAAAATAGAGCATCAAAACTTAAGTAATGGCAAAGAAAAACACAATGTAAAAATGCATGAAAACCTTAGAAAATAGCAAGTGAAAATGGGATTTGCCACCTGATAATTGGCTGTATCATCCTCAGTGAAAGTCACTCATGATGAAGTGGTACTGGGGACCCTTTTAGACTATTTCACCACGGAAAACTTGGTCTGCATCTATAAATTAATTAAGGACACCAGTTTATAAAGATAGTCAAAACCAGCGTCTCCAACTAACAAAAATGGAAACACACCCACGTAGTACCCAAATAGCCAGCACAACGTTAGCCGTAGGTCACATTATCATCGTGTGTGGCAGGGTGGATAGTCTGACATCAGGCTCTGAATTACAGCACTCAAAACGTTATAAGGAAGGGTGTTCACAGAGCAGCTTTAGGGCAGTGCTCACATTTCACACAGAGCTGACAACCTGAGCTTTTTTTATGAGGAAAGGGGAGAACTACAGCACAATAGGAACAAAACAGGAATCCTCAGAATGAGAGAAAGGATAGGAATACACTGAAAACTCGGGACATTAAGCCCTGCTGCTTTTTTCCTAGTCACAAGCAAATGCTAGGAAGAGGAGGCAAGATACTCTCCCCATGTCAGGTACAGGAGCCCACGCTGCCTATCTGCCTGCAGCGCTCCGCGACAGCCGCTGGAATACCTTCACAGGCAAAAGTTCTAATGCGGGTTTTTTTCTGTGCCCAAACAATTGTCATATACATTTTTTTCACAGGAAACAGTTTTGAGACAACCTTAAGCAACTGACTTTTAGAAAAAAGATTTATTTAAAGTTTGTATAGAAACTGCAGCATTTTGTGTATTTTTGGTTATTAAAGTTGGAAGATAAGAAAATATGGAAAAAGACCCCTGATTTTCCTATACATTATTAGATGCTTCAAATTGTTCCTGTTCTCTGGATGACAATAAAGCACTGGCAGTATTCTTTTCACAGAGAAGTCTTCATCAAGGTGTTAGTTTTTAAAATGAAAAAGACATTTTAGCCACTTTCTTACTGTTTGCACTCAACTGCTCTGTTATTCTGATCATTAATTAAAGGTGTGACAGTAGTATTTAGACATATAGAAGATAAAAAGTGTTTACAGATTTCACAGTCAATTCAAATTTAGAGAAGCACTGTACAGGTCCAAAATGGCACAGAGGAAGACAATAGATAATTATGAAAAAGCAAATTAAATACGTGTTGAAGATGGTAACACTTGCACTCCCTGACAGGAGTAACAACAAATGAGGAGTAGTTAGGACAGAATTATGGAGACTCTTGCTTGTGAAGACAAGAAACTTCTACATGCACTGCAATAGGTATTGTGGACATCAAAGAGGTATGGCTAAAAGAAAATAGAGGGTATGGTTACATGCGATCAGCCAACACAGTACTAGTGGATTGCACTTAGAGGACGGTGAGATAAGGAGAAAGTCGCATGCCCTGAGTGACTGGTCGAGGAGTTACATCAGCAGGAAAGCAATGTTTAGTAGTGTGAGATGCAGTGCAGGACATTAGGATGGAGGATGTCATCAGTACCACAAAAACAAGTGGGAAACATAATCTGGAGAGCCACGCTTATAGATGTTAACAGACATTTGTTGAGAAGCAATTTATGAGTGTGAAACATGTGGCAGCCTGGGAGAGGGGAGTGTAGTCTGAGCCACAGAAGTAGAACATGGTAGATGAGGGGCCACTGACTTTTCAGGAGTGCCAAAGACAGGAGGTGATGGCTAAGGATGGCGCAGTGCCCCCAGCAGCTCCCTGGGGAGAAACGTCTTTCCATCGTCAAGAGAAGTAAGCAGAGAAGCAGGAGACATTGAGGAGGTGACGAAAGCATATGAGAGAAATCGTGATAGGCAACCATTCCTCCATAGCCTGTTAGGAGCAGTGGGATTAGCATGACGGTAGCAGTAGTTTATTTTCAACAGAGAAGTTCATAATTTAATTAAATATACTGAAAAACACCCGAGCAGGATCTAAATGACACACAAAGGTTGATCATCTAAACCTGTGTTCCTGGTGTGAAGCTCTGCCTTGAGAGTTTATGGAGAAACAGTTCCTGCCTAATTCTACGTGTAGCTCATGGTCTCACTACCACTGCTCAGCATTCAGTTGGCCTTCCGCAGTAGCCCCTCTAGCACACTGTAACAGATTACGTTTATGGTTGTATTGTATCACTTTGCCACCCTGTTATACAAACACTCTGACTTGCAGCAAGCACGAACATAAAAATGTAGGCTGCAACAGGGTGATATGAAAATCAGTGGTTCTGGACAAATAGGAAATTAATATTAGAGTCTAATTAGTCTTCATTTCATTTGGAGAAGGAATTAATTAGTCTTAATAGGACCATAGAGGCATCACAAATGTTTTCTTTCCATCAAGCAAAGCCTACATTGAGCAACAATAAATCAATCATTCTCATAGAGCACAGCGTGCCAGCAATATTTCTCACTGTCCATAACTGTTATTACTCAGGTCCTCACAAGTACTTTCTGTAAAGAGCCAGATTTTTGTTGGTTTATTAATAGAACTACTGCCATAACTGGGGGAAAAGCCATTTTCTTGAACAAGCCATTGGCTTTTACCTTCTCCACATACAAGCCAATGTTTTTTTGTAAGTGTTTACTGGTTCTCCAGCATCAACATTCCCTGTCTCTGGTGAGACGCTGTCTCTGTGAGAGTTTCCCATCTTTGACGCAAACACGGAATAATAGAATCAGTGAGAGTTTTCATGTTAAAATATCTTCAGTAACTCTTTAATGCTTTTCCAGGAGGAGATTACCTTTTTTCCTGCCAGTCAGAGTATTTTTTAAAACGTGTGAACACCTTGATGTGTTGGTAGTAGTCCAACCAAACAATATTAGCCCTGACACAAAGTGTTGCAGGGTTCCCAGAAGTTGATTGTTAAGTCTTTCAATGTAACACAATAAAAAATTGTTAGAATTACAAGCAAAAAAACAGGTGCGGGGGGGTGGAGTCTTTTTTTTTTGAGTTGCACACAGTGAGTGAAGAGACACCTCTTACAGTATGTGGTAAAAGAACAGCACGAACATTTTACCATATACAAAAAATAAGTTATGCAATGGATGGTGTTAAAGATCTTAAAATTTCATCACTAAAAGGTGTGAAAACTGCCAAAGTCAATGTGCTCACACTTGATTGTGGACTAATAAACAGATTCTGGTGTCCTTGAATTTTTGTTTTGCCACCACAAGTATGCCTAGAAATCACACCCCTTTTCTAAAAACAAAAAAGGTCTTATAGCATTATCTACGGTTTGCAAAATTAGCAACGTAACACCACACCATTCTTCTGCTTTGTAATAATTTATTATATTTTAATGATGCAACCTAGACAAAATAACTGCCTATAACTTCCTATAAATCTTCCATGATATTGGAGAATACTTACTTCATGGTTTTGCTTAAAAACGTCAGCAATAATCCATCAATTTACTTCTTTATAATGTAAATAGTTTTTTAATTTTTTTTGAATAAATTATGGTTGCCGTAAGAGCTACTGTTGTGTTATGAGGTCATGTTGGTTCCTCTGGGATAACAGTAATTTTCCACAGCCTCAAATCTAGAGGAAGAGTACATTTTAAAATGTCGTAAGATCAACCCACCTCCCCACCCACCAGCGGGGCGCTCCTAGAGGAGACACTACCTGCTCAAAGTGAAAGGGCTCTGAGAAGGGCAGAGATTCTTATTAAGGACTTGCTCTACCAAAAGTTCATCGTAAGCAGGATCATTCCAGCACAGCGCTGAAGTAGGGGAGGTGGAGATTAACATCTAATTCATCCGTTTGCATCTCATGATAATGAGGTTACTCCTTTTGCAAGTATTTTTACCTTGTTTTTTAGTAAAAATGCATTTAGTCACGTCAGAGTTTCCACTTTTCAGTACCAAGACATTGTCCTTGCCCACATCGAGTCTCTATTGCCAAGGCTCTGAAAGCAAAAAGGCAACTAACAATCAAACCAAGTTTGATAAACACATTTCTCCGTTTCTGGCTTTAGTTGCAATATTAATTCCTGCTTTTTCTTTGTTTCTTGCTTTCTCTTCCACTCACTTTTCCTCCAGGCTTAGACCGAAACAAAACACTCCTGTGTTCTCCTTCAGCTTGCTCTTACCTGCAGTTCTGTGACCCCACTCAGAGGAGACCTTTTCTCACAACAAATACACTTACAAAGGAGGGACAGTTTTGATGGGATCCCTCAGTGAGATGAAGTGACTTGTCTAAGCCTAAGTAGGTCCAGTGTTCACATATGCTTTGTGTCTCCATGATATTCCTCTGCCACTATTCCACCTGGACTGTTCCCAGAGATGTACGCAGGGCAGACAAGATTGTTCACAGTCTAGCTAGAGGAATAAAATACGTATTTATTGGCTAAAACCTTTTCTGTTTAATTTTGACCTCAGCGAAAATTATTATGCAAGAAAACAGAGTCATGAACATTAACAATAATTCTCATCTCAATTATTGAGAAATATAATTTGTAAATTATTAGTGAAGAGAAGATTCTTAGAAAATTTATGATAATGTTCTTTATTATAATACTTCGTATTATAAATTGTACTATTCTTTCTCTTTATTACATTTATAGTGAAGCCTCTTTCCTTTTCTTTGTCACAAAGAGTTAAAATCTGTGAGAGAATCTAAGAGCCTTTCAGTAATTTGGCACATCAGTTTTAGCTCAGCTATTATCTAGCTGCATCAAGATATTAATGTAGTCATCTCTCTTTAGTCTCAATGAATTGCTATAAAAATGTCAAACAATTAGATTATATTGGCCAACACAGCCCTGTTTGATTGAGTACAGATGTAGGCCGTGTCCCTTGAATCATGCTGATGAAGAAGCAGAAAGGCTTGTAGAACTCCAGTGCAAATTTATTTCAATATACGTACCATTTAGGTTTCCAGTGTCAGTACTTGCAATACTAATAACCAAAAAATGCTAAATAGGTATTTTCAGATGGAATAAAAGTCAATGTCATTCAGGACAAATACTAATGAACTCTGCTGGAGGAGAGGAAAAAAACCCTATAAAATTAGGATAGAAGCCAGTATGCTGGTGCATAGACACCGCTCCATTGCACAGACGTGACTATACCGAAGGAGCAAACTGAACATCTCTCTTACTTATGGGAACTTATAGTACTGCTTAAATTCTGCCTCTGCCTGGACCAGAAAATATAGCACACACTTCTGCATCAGGAAAACAACCAGGGTAAAAAATACTTGATAGAGATACTGGTTACAAATATCTCAGTGTTGGCTGCTATGCCATTTTGGAAGTCACTAGGACTTCCAAAGACTTCCTTTTTTCTGCATGTACAATGTGTGCACCTGGTTGCACGTGCAGCCCTGCCATGGAATGCACAGGAAGGTACAAGTTCTGCAGATGACACCATCTGCTGTCCACACAGACCACATGTAATTAAAAGCTAAAGCTGTGCTGTTACAGCTTAAAAGCTGAAAAGAGTTTCTCTTTTTCACTGAAAGGGTTCTCCAGCATCGGATGGGCTGCCCAGGGAGGTGGTGGATTCGCCATCCCTGGAGGTGTTTGAAAAAAGGGCAGACGTGGTACTTGGGGACATGTTTTAGAAGTGGTTTTGTCAGGTCAGGTTAATGGTTGGACTTCATCATCTTAAAGGTCCCTTCCAACCTCAACAATTCTATGATGCTATGTTCCATATACGATAAAAATTCAGAACACGGTGAAGTTGTTCACATTTTGCTAGCACAGACACATAATAGGCACAGTGTACTGACAGTGTTTCTCCATGGTATGGTCTTCCTCAGCTGAGGAAGTCCATTCCCACTCTACCACAGCAAGTCTTTATCCAGATGCATCCGAGCTAGCATCTGGTCTTGAGCAGCAGTGCAGGAGAAAGCACCCACCTGTGGTGTTAGGTTGTAAGTTTACAGACTAATCATCATAAACACAAAGCCCAGTGAGGATCAGGTGCACAGTGACAAGGAAGGAACTCTAGTAACCTGAACCGTGTCAAGAGTCAGGCAAGTTGGGGCTATCAAAGACGGACGATCAGCCTGTTGACCTGGGATGAAACTCACTGAGATGGGTCAAGGAGAGAAACTGGGGGTCACTGCCTACAGCAGAATATAGGATGCAGGGGAAAACCAGTTTTGGAGTTTTAAAATCTAGTATGAGGTGTTTTAAGGTGTTCATGGGAATTGATGAGATTTATGGGATGTTTAGAGGAAGGACCGAAGGTGAGGAAAAGGAGGGCTCAAGATCAGGTGCAGGGCAATAGAGGAGCGAGCAGGGGGGGACAATCGCATGTAAACAGGCTGCTAGTCAGTATGTTGTCTGACTGAGACCTGCACTTGGCCCCCACAGTCTATCCTATCTTCTCATTAATCCTACTGACTTGATATAATTACTGTATTCTGTGTGGGTGTGCTCTCTGTTCTGAGCGGGCACGTGTGAACGTGAGTAAACCTCCATTTGCTAAGACTAGCCAGTGAGCAGGGTAAGAAATCTGAGTAGGGCCATGAACAACCAAGGCTTTTATGTTTGGGTGCTGGCAACCAGGGAGGTTACATACTGCATAGACTGAGAACGAGTAACTGAGCTGTGATTGGACTCACATTTCTGGGCTCCAGGGAGACGCGCACCAACAGGAAGAGCTCGGAGACAGAGATCAGGCAAGAATGTGTGATGGAATACAATAGCAAGACTCAAAATGACTTAGCTAAAGTAAAATTACAGGAGAAAACATTTCCATTTACTTTTGCAAGACATAAAAGTAGTGCCTGCTGTATATGGCAATGAGAGCACATGGTGGCTGATGCTCTAGCAGGACACTAACGCAGGTAGGAAAAACTGAATCTGCTTGCTTTCTTGAAAAATCATTTCATGGCACTCTACCTCAGGTAGTGATGAAGGCTGTTCAGGGCTGGGAATTTTGGAAGCGTTCATAGAAGCATAGAATCAGAGAATGGTTTGGGCTGGAAGGGACCAAAGACCACCCAGTGGGACACCTCCCCCCAGCCCAGGTTGCTCCAAGCCCCGTCCAACCTGGCCTTGAACACCTCCAGGGATGGGGCAGCCACAGCTTCTCGGGGCAACCTATTCCATGTTGGACATGGGTAACTGTCTGCATGGAAAAGATAGCACTGTTCTCTCCAAACTCTTTCTGAACTGAGTCACGGCATTTTTTTTCTGTGGATATCACTGATTTCGTAGGTGAGAGCTCCCACTGGAGCCAAGATATCAGCCTTTTATTAATTATTAGTCAATGACAGAGACAGTATGTTTAGATATTTCTTATAAGTGACATGAGGGCCCTGATTTAGTGACCATGTACTGAAATATTTTTTTTTCTCTGTTAAATACTATGCCAATATCACACTTATTGCTATATGCAATTTAGCTGCTACCTCACTATCACAATTAACCAAACGATTACAGACAGCCATCTACATACTTCAGCTGCAGCGTACTTCACACTCATTTATCTGATACTCTGTAAGCTACTTCAAGAGTTACAAGTCCAGATCAATTCTGAGGACACAACAGAACTGCAAATATTTTTGGAAACCCATTGTTTTCTTCCAACAGAAACTTCTAGTTAATTCTCTGACAGTGTATTGACAGGTAATTGATAAGTTCCTGTCACATCGGTAGAAGAACAGACTGTTCTGGCTGCTCCAAGAATGCTGAGAGCTTCAGTAGACAAGCTCATTAATACTAGAACGAGGGTCAAGATATCTGCTCTGAGCAGACTCAATGTTTTCATCACAAATTCTTTCCCCCACATTCTTCTTCACTTGCAGGATACTGCAGATTACAGCTCTACCTGTAATTCCATTGCCACTGTTCTCTCATCAAGTTCACTTTGTACTTACATGCTTGTTCTCCACGCCATCCACAGCGCTTTTCCAAACGAATGCTTCTGGCCTACAGTACGAAACCATTTTCCCTTGCTGATTGATTGTGATCGTGCTTGCACTGTGCTCATCAAAACAAATCGTGAGCAGTGATCTGTCTCTTCAAATCTTGGCATCAAACATAAAAAGAAGAGGGAGAATAGCAGTGTGGACACTGTCCCTGTGATATGATTAATAAGTATGATCTAGTACCCAGTAGCCAGTCAGATAATAAAACACCCATAATATACGATATTTTCATAAGGAAGTCAGTACAGGTTATGATTGTTCAGGAAAATTACTAGCTGCACTTTTGAAAAACCCAGTTTTGAGGGTTTTTTTTTGCTGCAACTCTCCCTGCAGCAGAGCTACTACTGCCTTCTTTCACAATTGACATACTTGTCCAAAATTAAGAAAAAAACCCAAACTAAAAAGAGTTTTAGACAATAATGGACCTAATTCAGTTTACTTCAGAGTTCTTATCTGTATCTTATCTCAGTTCACCTGTGGCATGGAAAAGTTGTTACATCAAGTCTTGAATTAGTAAGTGTTGAAGATGGGTACAGGAGGCCCATAAAAAACGGAAGTCTGAACCATCGATTCCGGTAAGAAACTTGTCTTGTGACAGTAGCTTTACTTCGTTTAAAAAAATTAAGTCATCAAAAAGGCTAGATGGAAATACAGAACATTATAAAAAATATTTTCAGATGTATGTTCAGAAAATAAACAAAAAATCCTAATTAGTGCAGCCCTGTTGGAGATGTCTGGAAAAGCTGTTCATCTTTGTGGACATCTAGTTTCTCCTAACAATTTCAAACGGTAAATGTCAAGTATGGGACCAACAAGACAACTGATAGGTCACGAACATTCAGTTATAGGAAAGAACGTAGTATTAGAGCTCAGTACTGATACCGCTTTCAGTTTCATCTTGCCGGTTTTCATCCTCTTCTGCCATCATGTGTCAGGCTGAAGCATTATATGAAATAAAGGAAAAATAAATCACAGTAGAAATTCAGTGATAAAGAAATACCTGCCTTAATATTTCCCATAGTAATGAACACTGCCACCAATCTGAACGGTAAGTAAAAAGAGGGGGATTTCATGTTTGAAGTTTTTCAGAAAGCTAGTCAAATATAAATAATTTCTATCACCAGCATCTTCATTTGCTGATAGTAACACAAAACACTAAGGCTCAATATTATGATTACTGAAGGATACTTCCCTTTATATCTTTCCCTCTTACATCTTCTTAGCCTTAGATACAGCCCTTTACTTATGAAAGGGGTCTTTATTTTGCTGCCTTCAACTGTACCGAACTTAACACTGCCTTAGTATACAAACACTCTCTTAACAGTGGAAGAACAAATTCCATGGTAGATGTACTACTGTGAATACGATGCTTATTTTAATATCTTTACAATATCTTTAAAATATATATACACATATATATTAATAGATATCAAGATTCAGAATTCAGGGAATATTATAATTCATGCTTTACATACCAGCAACATTGTTAACATACCATACTGCATTTTTGTAAAAATGGGATTAAAAGTGACCTAAAATTATTCCTCATACCGTCTTAGGCAACCCTCTGGAAAGCTGCAATTTATTAAATTTCTTTCCTCTCTTCTTATACTTAAATGAAGACTTGTGTGACTACTGCTTTTGAAAATGGTACCTACCAGGTTCATGGAAGACCACCCAAGTTCTGCTCTCACTGGCAGAGAAATGCTCCTTCTGCTCATTACCTGAGTAAGACTCGGGTAAGACCAGTAAGACAAGTTACTCGCACAGACTGGTAAATATTTCAGGGCGCATAAACACGCCTTCAGGCTTAACTTGGCCACATTCTTAAAATCCATGCTAGTAACTGTCTGTTATTGTATCCACATAAAACACTCCAGTTGGAGGCATGAATTAATACCCAGAGGTACTTTGAAAAGCTCTTCCTTGTGGCTTTGCAGCCGTTGAGCTGTCGCCCCCAACACAGAGGAAGGGGTTTGTGTTCACACAGGATGGTTGGCTCCCCTCTGACCTCCTACTCCTGGATAGATTTCAGGTCGGACAAGGTGCCAAAGCAGGGGTCAGAAGGCTTAGCATGTTGTAAAGTCATTAAATTAGTGGTCAAACTCAGACGAATGGGCTTAAACAGCCATGGGAATGTACCTTCACGATCTCAAATCTGCTCAAATTCCCCTGCCTACAAATACCCACAGCCACCAGCCACCAAGCTTTGGCATCTATCTGCTCTACCACATCCCTTTGCAAAGTGGGGAGAGCCCCACCAAGAGGAGCAGCTCACTCAGCTTTGGAGAGAGTAATATATGTGATGAGAACCCCTTGAATGATTGCTTATGGCAGTCTAATTTCAGAGCAGTTACACCAGGGACTAATGACAGAGCTTCTCCTTTTTTCTTTTGTTTTACCATTTTGTAGCAAACCTGCTGCAGCTCTTCCCTGTAGACCGTTCAGGACTACGCACTTTTCTTGGACAGCAACCTACTACTCAAATGATGTTCCTGTCCTAGAATATGATCCATAAATTCACCATGATTTTTTTTTCTCCTCACATTTTTTAGATTACATAAATTTTAGCTGACCAATTCTTTTCATGCTCAAATATATTATGAAATGTCATTTCTGTTATTAAAGCTAATTGATAATGTGATTTGTTATGTTGCTGAGACATAATTCAGAAAGTTATTTTAAAGCCGTTGAAACATGGACCAGCACTGACTGTTTAATATTTCTTGTATGAATGGACACAGTGCAAGGGAATGATGTGGTGCCATGTAGATGAAATATTTTCAGAAGCTTTTATTCTTGTTGTTTGGGCTTGTGCCAATGTCTTTCTAGTAGAGAGCTCATACATCCTAACCTGTATCTACTGTAATTTATTCCTTGGTCATTAGTTACTAGGATTTTTTCCTCCAAGTTGCTGAACAATATGTATTTTAAAAATTAAGAGCTCACAATCAAATAAATGGTGAGTATTCTCTAGAATACTCCTCCAAAAAGTAGAAAAGTATTTTTTAGTAAATAAAAATATTTATCGATGTAATTTCTCACTTAATATAGTAAAAATAATTTCTCAGTCTTGTGAGACCCCACCTGGAGTATGTGTCCAGGTCTGGAGCCCCCAACATCAGAAGCACATAGACCTGGTGGAGCGGGTCCAGAGGAGGCCCCGGAGATGCTGGGAGGGCTGGAGCCCCTCTGCTGGGAGGACAGGCTGGGAGAGTTGGGGGGGGTCAGCCTGGAGAAGAGAAGGCTCCGGGGAGACCTCAGAGCCCCTTCCAGTGCCTAAAGGGCCTCCAGGAGAGCTGGGGAGGGACTCTTGATCCGCTGGGGAGGGGAGCCATGGGACGAGGGGGGGACGGTTTTACACTGAAAGATGGGAGATTTAGATGAGATAGGAGGAAGAAATTTACTGTGCGGGCGGTGAGCCCCTGGCGCAGGCTGCCCCAAGAAGCTGTGGCTGCCCCATCCCTGGAGGTGCTCAAGGCCAGGTTGGATGGGGCTTGGACCACCCTGGGCTGGGGGGAGGGGTCCCTGCCCAGGGCAGGGGGATTGGAGTAAATATCAAGTAAAGGTTCCTTCCAACCCAAACCATTCTATGATTCTATCTATAGAATACTAGGACTTGCCTTTTTGAATTTGCTATTTGTATGTACTTAATGAATGATTTAAAATAATCACATCAGCATTCCATCATGACTATTTCCATTGCAGTTATTAGGGAGTACTCTTTCTATAGAAAATCATATATGAAAACAGCAGTCTTAATTCCATTTTTGGATCTGCAGATGGAAATTTTGGTCCACTCATTTCATATTCAATGTTCAAGAACAAAGACCTTCAGTATGGCACCTTGTATGACTATGCTACTATTCAGTTCTCCGAATAATTTGAAGCTAAGGAACCTCTTGAGGGTCTCCTATATTAGGCGAGTACAACATAAACATACCCCTCTCTGCTCCTTTTTTGGTTGCTTTCATTGCCACCATCTGTTGGCTCACTCTGTGGGGAGAAAGCTTGCTATTGTTAGTCCGGATTATTTGCTATGAGAACACCTCACTTTTTTTGGCTTTTTTTTGAACCTTGACTTGAACCGAGATGACATTCACCCAGACCTTTGCACAGTCTGCTTGACACCTGAGGTGGTTTCCATTCCACAATCACAGAAGACATCTGAGAACCTCTCTTCTTCTCTTTTGCTGATTCTAGACTCCACCTCAGTAGGTGCTGCCTTATAATTCTCAGCTGATGGCCAAATGACTCAACAATATATGGGAACATTTCTATTTGGTCTGGCGAATACGCCCTAAACTATGCATCATGTCGCATTTCTTGGAACAGAGTTGGCTGACCCTAAAATTCTCAAGTGAGAACTATTACATTTCTGTGAAAGCTTCTACATTGCAGAAAATGTTTGTGTGTGTGACAAAGATGTAAATTTAGGACTTAGTTAACTTCTTAAATGCTGAGACTCATTAAGCATATTACAGTACATTCATCATTAACTATAAGTGAGGCCTTCTTATCTTTCCTAATTAAAACTCATTTTGTCCTCACAGAAGAGTCCTCCTATCTAAACTTTAAATCGCAACCTGAAGAATATCAGAAAATTTTAAGGTTTTAGTTGCTTATTCAAACCAGGTTCTGAAACTGAAATTTTCTAGTGTTCCTTCCCAACCTTTCCTTGCTCAGTCGCATTCCTATTTATTGTCTGTAACAGATACACATTATGAACTCTAAACCTGTATCAGCTGAGCTGCTGAATACTTCCTCTCTGTAAGTAGGTTCTTCTTTTGTTAAATTGCCACTGTAAATTTAAAAGAAATGTAAGAGATGTTAATTTGTCTACGCTCTTTTTCTTTTGAAATCATTCCAAATTCTACTATACATCTTTTCCTGAAGTGACTCTTTACCTTTGTACAATCATGTCACTGCACATTGCTACAAACACACAGTGGAAAAGAAGCTACTATTTCCGGTACTAATTCCTGATGGAATGAACTAGATGTCTTCTTATGTCACCGAATGTATATCCACTGACACCTAAAGTACAGTTTATCATCTACCCATATAGTCCTACTGCCATTAATGATTTTACTGACTGGTATTCAGCACAACAATACAGAGAATACTCTTCTAATACGCCAGGCAATTTGGTTTGACTACACTTCATGGCCCTAAGTCAATTATTTTTAATGTCTGAGAAATGCCAATCAAACATATTATGTAATTTTGCATGCCACCCACTTTTACTGCACTTACCCAGCACACAGTACCCATCTGTAGGTATTCTGCCAAGGTTTCTCTGATTAGTATTTCAAATATCTTACTCTCAACCAGTAAAGCTCACAGGTCTGAGGTTTCCTGGATAAGGCCATTACTCTTTATCAATGCTTTCTGATAAAGCAGTTCTGTCAGACTGTAAAGAAATTTTTGGTCATACTCATTCATCTTTCCGACAGCGCTTGTGGCAATGTAGTTAGGGCTAAAGTATCAAATACAAATGGGAATATTTTTGGAGAAAAACACTTTGGTAGATTAAGTTATTTCCATCAGTTTCATAAATAAAACCACAGTAGTAGAACTATTGAATAAGACCATTGCACCTGGATATCAATGTTTTTTCCAGCCTTCGCAATCTTTGCAGTTTTTATCCTGGATTATTCTCAAAGAACAACACTGTCATTTCTGAAGCACTGAAACTTTTCTGGACTGTACTATTTATGAAATTTATTGTTTCAAGAAGGTTGAAGCGAAGACAAACCCATGAAAACCGTAACGTAGCAAGGCAAACAAGGTTTCATGATTCCCACTGAATACACATTTTTTCTAAAGCCTTTTATGTTACAGAAAAAGAGACAGCACTAGAAAGATGTCATTCCAGGTAAAAAATGCCATTAACAGCAGGGAAATACAATTTCATAGCAATGAACGTGTTGGAGAATGATGTGGAAATTAATCTAGGACATAATTTAAAAAATTAACAATATAGTGGACCCTTGCTATACTGAACAAGTGTGGACATTTGCTACATTCAAGAGAAATTGCTTCTTCAAACTCAGAAACACTTGAGCTTCCCACTTGAGCATGGGATTTTTAAAAAGCAGCTGTGTAATAGTGATGCAATGAAAAGGTACCTGGTAAGACCTAAAAATAAATAATCAAGCAAACAAATAAATGTGAGAACTTGCGGAAAGGGACTCATCCCAGTATGTGATGAAAGACAGCAAGTTCAGAGACCTGAAAATATCTTACACTGAATCCTTAATTTTCAGGCTGGATAACTTAAGTACAGCCTATGATCTCTTCTTTAGTTAATTTGTATTGTTACTGAATGCCCAGATAAATGTCACAAAAAATATGTATGTCCTATGTCTAAAAAAAGGAAGAAAATTACGCATAAAGGGAATAAAGATCATGCATGTTACGGAACACAGTTTGACAGAGCAGCTGCAGTTGACATAACATCATCTAAATTGTGAGAGCAGGGGGGAAGGAAGCACAAATTTATATTCTATTGTGTGCATAAAAAAAGTATTTTGCATGTCATGATTTTGTAATTATGGTCTACATAGCCCTCTAACTCTTATCAGGTTCTAATTTATAGCACAGCAAGTAGCCAAGAACAGTATCTTTTCAGTGCCATTTTAATGCTCTATCAGGAACACCAAAAAATGTATCACAGGAAACAGACATCACCATTTTATTGGAAAAAACAGAGACTCTAACTGATTTTAGTTGCAATAATGGTTAAAGCTTTGTATTTTCCATAAGCGCTAAATTATTTTACATTTATTTTTACTGTTATGACTACAAATAAAGTTTTAAGTATGTATTTTAAAAATGCATTGCTGATTGACAGAGCATGCTACAAAATCTATACATGTAATAATCTTATTTGGGATTTTGGAATAAATTAATATATCTTCATCTGTTATTCAGGAAAACTATAGGGAAATAAAGAAAGCAAAACTTACCAAATATTTTATTTAGTACTACCTTGTTTTCTAATTAAGCTGCAGCTACCACTATACAAAAAGTTAAAAATCAATTCACTCAGAATAAGGTGACTTAGTAAATTTTTCAGCTACACTCCTGATAAATCTTCCATGTAAAAATAAAACACATTAAGGAAAAGTTTTTCCAAATGGAAGCATTGACAATGATACATTCCAATTCTGCTCAGGCAGCAATGCCCAAAAATACCAGCGTAATTTCCTTTAAGATGTGTTGGTGATCACCAAATTCTTTTAAGGGATTCACCAAGTTCAGAAAAACTTAGAGTACTAACTGAAATCTCTAAAATAGATGTTCTTTGATATTTTCCTGACACTTATTCTAATATCAAAATGTTTACTTCTGAACCAGAAATCAGCAAAAAACACGTTTTCTTAAGCTCACCTCTCCTTAGGCCATGTAGAAGTAAGTATCTGCCACATCGTTAAACGCAAACTGTGCCCTATGCACAGCGTATTGGTATTCCTAGTATGAAAACTGACACAAATTACATCATAGTTATGTTGGGTAAACCATATAGCACACAATTAAAAAATGATGGATGAGTTGCAGGCAGATTTGAGGAAGTGTGAATGGTCTGTTCTTCTGCTTTGTCTTTAGGAGAGCTGTGAGAATCCGCTTCCACTATAAAAATATTTTAAAAACATTATTATTTCTGAATATGACTGAACATAAGAATGCTTTAAGTGCAGTAATTTATCATGTTCCCTCTTTGATTAATATTTGTGGTTCTTTTACATTCTTTTTATAATATTAATAACTGCCACTAAATCCAAGAAGCATTTTCTGAAAAAAAACCCAGAAAACTAGGCAATGTTTCTGATCTGAACTCTCTCTCTCTTCAATTCTATGACAGTGTAAATGTTATTATTTAGCCTTGGTTTAAGATGCAAGTCCCATACAATAAAAATATATATTTGATTTTATAAAGAGTATATTAAAAGTTATTTTACTCAAAAATCCTTCTCCTCTCTCCAACAAGATGCCAGCTGGAATTTCCTATATACAGTGTGTCCCTTACGATGCAGACTGTCTAATCACTGCACGTTCAAATTACTGTTTTGCAGTCTATAATCCATACCATTTATATTGTTCATGTCATGCTCCTCATGCAACTTTTCAGTCACACTACTTCATTTTATTACAGTTCAGTGGAGTGTAAATTTTAGCTTTTGGTCAGCTATGACAAAGTATCCCTAAAATTTTATATATGTAAACTACAGCTACTCAAATGACAACATTGTACCAGCGGTCTTCCCACTCTCAATTCTTGTAAGAAGTGTCACAAAACTTTGTCATAGCTCATCTGAAAGATTTATCTTATACCTGTGAACCACCCATAGGTCTACCAGGTTCTAGTTAACATGAGCTGCCAGTCTTCTCTACTAAGCTTTTTAATTCTTACTTTTAATGGAATCCCTTTCCCTGTGAATCGTACTCTGTTGAAGAATATGGACTGTCTGCCCAGTTGTTCTACCACTGCTCAACAAACCTGGAAAGAAATATTAGTTTCTGTGAGATTTTCAGGAAGGTTTTGAAAAACAGGAAAATATCAACCATGCAGCCTGATGTCTTCACATTTAGAACTTAATGAAAAAGGATACCTTTACAGATTTAGTTTTGTATGTCTGAAGATGTGAGTTACCTCCAGCTTTTGTTTTCCCCATAGTTTATGTAACTAGAGATTGCCAAGTCCTTGGGCACTGCTCCTCACCACAGAAATCCTTTTCTTACCATATGACCATAAACAACCCCCCACTAAAACCGATTTAAGTAGGTTACTGTTCTGTTTGAAAGATCAACCTGTCAACAACACGGCAGCTCCTTCCTGCAGTTTACCTCCTATGGAAACTCCAGGCAAAATTTGGTGAGAAGCAAAGAAAAAGGAGAGATGGGAGACAAGCAGATATGCACTCCGTAAGTGGATACATACAAATGTCTGAAATAACATACATGCAAACAAAGATGAACACAAACACTTACTCTCGGACAAAATTTCTAGCCTTTCTGCATTCTCTTGCAAGGTAGTGTACCACTGGTTGGCTATTATGGAACGAACACCGGTAAGGCTGAGAAGCACTGCTGTCTCTGTTGGGCTCTCTATAGCAATATGTAGACAACTAAAGAAAATCAAAAGTATGAGACCAATAAACTAAAAATGTACACAATACATTAAAAAATATAACTTTGCTTTATATAAAATGTTTTTTTTTTAATAGAAGGGGAAAGGGAATGCCAGGCTGCATGAGGAGAGGAGCACAGACATAGAATAAAAGCATATGAACCCTGCCACTTGTCAACTTAAAAGCAAGGAAAATACTGAGGTGCTTTTAAGGCTAAAAAAGCCTTTGCTTTGAAATAAAAATAACCTGCCTTATTGTAGACTTTACCAGAATAAACTTTATCCTACCTTTTGTGGATATCAGAGTTTGTAATTCTTTGATAACTTTGCTTTGATCGCACCAGATCTAGGAGTATCATCAAATGGCATTCTGGAAAAGAGTATGTTATAGTAATGGTATTTGCACTAAGAATAATGCCCAACATAATAAATACAAGTAAATCTTCTTAAGTTAATGACTTTCTTGAACACAGTCTAAACAACTAATACAAAATTTATGTATTTCAGCCAAAATTGTTCAGTATTAAGTAAAAGAACACCAATAAAGTCATCGTAACGTTATTTGATGTAACTTTGCTACACTTTTCCACAGTGTTTTGCAGGGCTTTTTCCCGTGCCACCTTAGTATAACTAATAATGAAGTCTACATACCATCTTATTACAGGCTAATGACCTGTATGACTCAATTCTGTAGTTACAAACTCTTGTAAGACAGAGGTATGGAAATGTTACCTACTGCAGCTCCTCTCCACAAGTTAGGATCAAGTTACATCTCAAAAATTCCTTATTTTCCTTAAAGGCCTCCAGTGAAATAACTTAGAATATGCTTAAAATTAAAAAGTTTTCCCTACTGTTCAGTTTGCTGCAGCTTAAAAACTGTTACTTATTCTCCTAACCGAGGCAAATGAGCAATAAATTACTTTTCTGCCTGGAAAGCCTTTGACATACTTGAGAACTTTTATCATGTCTCCCCTCAATATGTCAATCTTTCCTCCTAAAGTATGTTTTATATGCACATATACATATGAACGCACATACATATTTATTAATAAAAGTATGCACACAAATCTGTGGTATAGCCTTCTAACCACTCTTAATGTTCTCCACCGGTAACTTGTTCTATTTGGTCAGTATTCTTCAGTTGAGACCTTTACAAAAATAAGTAGAGTGGGGAATTATTCACATATCTTGCAAATGACACTCTTGTATAGTTACCCTGATATAGACCTTAGGGTGGTTTTTTCTTCCCCTATCAAGATGACATTGTTTAATTTGTGATCCACCTCTTGACTCTGTTCTGTAATTCTGCCCCTTAAGCAGTCGTTCCCTAACTTAATGTTTAACTGATTATTTCTGCTTAAGCATAACACCTCCTTCTAGCCTTCCGTGAATTACCCCCTGCTAATTATCCTCATAAAGCAAGGTTAATTTGCATTCTAATCCTGCATTTCAGGAGTTGCTGAACCACCTAATTCTTTCTCTCAGGCTGGTCTCATAATCAGGTTCAGCAATGACATATTCTATTTCATCATGTAAGTGACAAACAACAATATTTAATAATACTGGGTCCAGGTTAGAGCCCTCAGAATCCTCAGACACAGTTCAGAATTATTAATAAAAGTACTTTTCACAAGATTGGCCCTACAATAGACTCAAACTTGGTCTGCAAGACAACAGTAATTTTACCAGCTAACAAGTAAAAGTTGTGTAGATGGTCAGAAAATAGAACAATCCTTTGAAGACTAAAATTGATACATTTGAAATTCATTTATTCTCCATTAAAGAAAATAAGATGCACGGGAGAATTAATCCTGGCATATTTTAAGAGCAGGACACAGGGTGAGGGTTAACAAGGTGATCAGGAACTTCCCAAAAGTTGCCAGACCTGTAAATATCTGCCTTACAGACATCTGAAACCTCATTTTCAAGAGTGACCAATGTATATAGGAAGACATATTTTCTTGATTTCCAGTAATATTTACATATACATATTTAAACCACTTTGAAAATCAACGTTTCCTGAAGAAGCTTCCTCTTGCTTTGCAGGGCTTCACAATCTGGTGGGTACTGTCCTTCTCCATTTTACATCTCAACACAATACAGCAACATCGCAATTCAGCTACCCTGACAAATGCAGCACAACTCCGAAGTTGAGCTTCTTTCAGATGTGCGAGGGGAATAACAGAAAGGAAGATTTGGAATCCAGAAAACCAGACCTGAATCTAACCCTTAGGCTACAACACCAGAAAGACTAACAAGTAGTGAAGAACCAGAGAAAAAAAACAAACTTCTCAGAGTCTGTCTACAAATGCTCCATAATACCAGAGTAATCGTTCGGCATTAACCCAGTCCTGACAAACAATTCTGTTTTGCCTGAGCGGAGACTGAGGAATTTTGGAGAAGTGGTACTGCAGAGGTTGTTCTTAACAATAACAAATACTTTGCTACCAAATACTAAACTCCATAGAAAAGGAGAGGAGTTACTGGGAAAACCATCAGATGATGACTCAATTTTTGGAATGTAAGAAATTCCAACATTTGGAAGTGGAGAAGGACTAAACTTATTCGTGAGGAATAACAAGAAAGCTGTGCAACAGAATAAAATCTACATAATGTGAAGTTTTTCTGATGAAAACCCTGGGTCTTGAAAAAAGCCCTTAATTGCTAACATCAATACTGTGATAATGATACAGTATGAAATAAACACAACTGGGAACAAAAGGTGGTGTAATTAAAAAAAAAAATCTTTCAGTTTGGTTATCTCACTTGGGATGTTCATCGCAACCAGTCTGTTGAGTAAAATATGAGACATGAATCTCTCCATCCCATAGAAGAGAAATGCACTGCAGTTTGTCAGCAGCTGCTCCCATTCGGCTTGGCTGAAAGGAAGGAAGAAGAAAGAAAGGAAGTTACTTTTCTGTTACTATTTTACAAGAATATTTTTCAAAAATTAACTATAGCAAACACTTCAGTGTTATTTATTTCAGAAATATTTACAAGAAAAGTCAACACACAAAGCAAGGAGACAAACAAGACTGCAGAATTCTATGGAAAGTGTAATAACTCATATGGACCATTAATTTTTTAATACAGAGATATACCTAGTTTCATAACATCTCATAGTAAACAAGAGGCATAGTGTATTTTTAGGTAAATACCAGACTGTCCTGAAAAAAAATAAAATCATTGATGAATGCATTGTACAGCTTTGAAATAACAGTATTTAGTCTAACATTCAGTGGGAGCATTTGTGTATGCACCCATCAGGATATGAAGAAATTAGGTTTTGAAAAGAGATGCGAATAATCAGCCTAGTTGGCAGCAAAACCCATGCAATTTGATAACAGGTAACAATCTTTGTAACTGCCATGAATAAACACTGCAGTACCTACGCAGTGATTTTACCTAAGTAGAGAAGATTTCAAAGGACTGATCAAACCAGCAGTTATAAAGGAAGGTCCAGTTACGACAGTGTTGACTCACTCACAGGACTTGTCACTGCTTGACCTCTCGAGATCCCTTTTATCCCTCTAGCGCTATGATCTTAAAAATAACATACTTCTATAAAGAAAAAAGTGTGTTTATGGCTAAACTCCATAAAAGGGTATTATTAGTTTCACGATCAGACGTTTGAAATTGTAAACTGTAAGATGTACCTGCACTACTTTGCTTCTGAGATCTCTGCTCCAATCTTAGCACTGACTCAATGTGCATGGAGATGCTATAGTTTTTAATACTTGCATTTAAAAACAATTATGGCAAAGACAGAAATTACATTTATGCTCACATATACTTAAACTATTCATCAAAGATGGCACCAGTAGACTTTTTGTCAAAACTGGGCTATCTACATATACAGCTAAATCGCTTTGTGGCACTGTATTTCAGATCTGTCTACAAATCTAAATATGTGTTTGGAACAAAGACAGTGGTTAGCTATGTGATTACCAGCTCAGCAAAACATGACCCTATTTTATGACTGAAGCCTCTGGGAATAGGCACAACTTTAAACAGGAAACATGGATAAAACATGAAAGCAGACAGAATATTACAAACCTTGGAACACGTATGTTGCCAATAACTCCCTCCCACTGCAGTGTAAATGGGTCATGGTATTTTTCTAGGATTTCCTTTATTTTTTGGGAAGGTCTTAAAGCTTCTGTAACAACAGAATTTCATCATTATGAGCTTAAGATGCTACAAAGGATGTTGGGTAATCTTACTTTCAATCATTTTAAAATGACAACATAATATTTAGGGGGTTTTAGGCCATCACTAGATGTTAAGTCTTTTGAAACCAAAGGCTGGCTTTTAAAACTTAAGCAATTGTGACATTTTCGGAGTAAAACTGTCTGTAATTCCCATTTGAAAGGTACATTTTATAACTGACAAGGATTATTCTGTAGACAGGTTAAAAACTTTAAAAGCAGAAGGAAAGAATTCTAGATACCCTGAGAGAAGTGTAAAGAGTTGAAAGCACCAGCACTGCTCATGCAGTTCTGTTCCAGAGGTTCAGAAAGGACTTAAGTAGATGGAGAAAATAACTGAGTTTCCAGAACCCCGATTTCAGAAAGCAAGACTCCAAATCCACCTCTGCTCTCCAAGGACATTGCATATTTAATGATCATTCATCTTCTCTTTTTTGACTACATTTTCACACTACTGTAAATTAAAGGTACACTCTAGCGCCAGATATTGAGCACACGGTAAAACCCTGTTTTGTTTTGGTCTGCTGCGATTAAGAAACCGCAAACATAGGGAGACATAGTCTATTATGCTACTGACAGTTCAGTAGCTTGTTTTGCATTGAGTTTAGGTTTAATAACGGTCTCAGTTAAAAACCTCCATTAAATCAATTTTTGGCATTTGATATACATGTGAATTTGTTAACAAATGCAAATCAGTTAAACTACTGCACACACTGGGAGAAAAAGTGAGGTAAAACTGTATTCTTAAAGTGTTTGTGTCAGACTGAATTAATGCGTCCAGAGGCGGGCAACAAAGCTGGTGACAGAGCTGGAAGGAATGTCCCGTGAGGAGCGGAATGTCCTGTGAGGAGCGGATGAGCACTCATCTGTCTCTGTTTCACTGATGCACCATTTGACAGGTGATAAGCAGTACTGTTCTGATGAAAAGCTAAGCTTTTTTGTCAACATCTTGATGTCATGACTTCGTTTCCTGTTACAAAAATTTCTAAAGTCCATGGGTAGTTTGTGGACAAAATATTATTTAACATATATTACCTGCCTCTCTTCCTTCATTATAGGGGTCCACAATATCTGGTTAACAGTTAAGTGTAAACAATGCAATGTAAACAACAAAAAAGAAAGTTTAATCGACACACTTAGCTAATAGTTTGTGAAAGGATACATTTAAAATTATGAGTATCAACAGGCAAGCAATTAGAGGGTAAATCACGATTAATTGGTGCCTACAATTAAAAAGAATACATATTCTATTACATGCAGAAGTCTCGATCAAATATTAACAGTATTGCATTCTTTGTGTCAAACAACTAACAAAAAGATGCTCTGAAGTTTTGAAGGTAGGATTAAAAGCAGCATGATACTCAATTGTCAATGGAAATTAAAAGCATAAGCTCTTCTGCATTATCTACAATGCATATACATACAATACATCTGTATACACATGTGCACACACGTGTATATATATGCATACATACATATATATTTATAAAAATACACTATATTGTTAGGGGAAGTATCTTAGTAACTTTAAGCAGCTCCCTTGGTGGGTTGTTAAATATGTCACATTTACACAGAGAGTATGATTTTTTTCAAAGAAACAACACTGTCATTATTGCAAAATCAACAAGAAACAAAATTCTTATGGAGTTATATGATATTTATTCCACTTCAGAATTGTAGCATATATAATGAGCTTCTATGCAAGCCGCTCATAGTTCTTTAACATTTTTTACACAAGAAAAGCTACTCCTATTGAGTTTATTTTAAAAAATGTGAAAAGTTCACCATTTTGATGTTCCTTTTCTGATGAGATTTTGATTTTGTTTCTTTAGGTATTTCAACATCTGTTTTAACATCAGTCTCTATGGAATTGAAAAGAAGAGATTTTTTTTTAAAGATACAGGCAGTTTTAGAAAATACAACTTTCTTGAAGGACTATTTATATTTGTTATGATGTAATAATAACAACAGATTAAACTAGAAAAATAAAAACTAATGTCACATCACAGCAAGGCAAGGACATTCCCCAAACCCTCTTGCCTAAAAATAATGGCTTGAAAGGGGAAAAGAAGCAAGAGATGTAATCCCTTCGACATGTAAATGCTTCATTACATTGCAGACTTAGGACAGAGTCAGTGACTATCAAAGCACTTTCTAAGCCTGTTCCCGTATCTACTCATTGTTGATGTTACTGGAATAATTGAAGCTTCTGAGAGACATGCACAGATCAAAAGGAAAAGGAGAGTTTCACTTTTGAATCTGATTTTTTTATTTAAGGGATTTTACAAAAGCACAGAAAACTGACATACTTCTCACTGTACACATGATTAGCACCCAAAGCACGTGTCTCAGCCAGTTATCACTGGACTGCACTGCAAGCTGGTGGAAGTTTGAGATATGCATTCGGTGGCTACTTTCATAATTGCATAAACAGAGACTTTTCAACTTCGCTTCCTCTCATTTATTTACTTCAAAAATTAGGCAACTGTAAGAAGTTTCACTTTTAAAAAGGGAAAAACAGAAATGGGACAAAACCCCCTATTTCTAACAGACCTGTAACAGTATAAGCATGTGTATGCAGACTAAAAATTCACAATTCTTTCCCTTTAGAAAGGAGGGGTGAAATGGAACGAACAGGTTATACTGAAGGCGCTAAATATTACAGATGTGAACACAATACAAGAACCTCTCTGGAACAGAATACTTTCCTGGTACAGAGTGAGATTTTCTAAGCTTATCTTATTTTTTGTCTTAGGCCCAGTAGCTTTAATAATTTGAGTTAAAATGTGGTTTTATTTATGTATGAGCAAAACGTGACTTCAAATTTTTACCTTCAGCAACAGAAGGTATTTCTGATTTATACAAAAAAATGCTTAGTTGCCTGCACTTATTACTCACTTTTAGTATAAATAAGAAATTACTTTTAAGATGCCATAAGCACAAGTTCACCAACTGTCCAACTACCACGCTTAACAAACTCATTTCACTGAGGAGTTTATACAGGCTGCAAGCGTCTGCCGTAATGAAAGAAATCCATAAAGCGTGTGGGATCTGATTTTGCTCACGCATAGCACAAGAATCACTGGATTGACCTGAGCCCTTGACATAATCTTAGCTACACAGGGAGAAAGTAGCTCAATGATTAGAAGTTTTTTACATTTGAAATTCTGAGCAAAGTCTTACACTAAGGTTAAAGAAAATAAACAGAAGTCTAAATTCTGATTTAACTTTTTTCACTGCATCTGAAAACAGCTTTAAAGAGTTTGAGACCATACCTCTACAGCTGAAACTCTGCAAGCCATTTTAGATTCCACTGAGTTTTACATCATTCTTTAATACGTAGAGGTTAAATTAAACTAAATTATTTTAAATTACTGAAGTAAGTCTACCATACTATCTATTCCTTCTAAAATACTGCAAACCTATTGTATGTGGCAGTCTTCTAGTAAAATATAATACACCATCCATATTATTTAAATTTTAAGTAACTTGTTCACTGCATCATTATGCTAAGGCAAGGAATGTTTATCCAACAGTACCTGATTCAGCCAGACGTACTCGATTGTAAAGAATCTGGAGAGAAAAGTCTCTGGATACAGAACTTATTCCTTCCTCTTTAAAGATACTCAGAGCTTCCAAAGGCAATTCCATAAGTAATGTATCCCCTAGTAATACCACACACAATCCTAAATCCATAGGTGTATCTAAAGAAATGTGACAGAACATGATCGAGATTTAGTAGTTCTCAGGATGTATATAAATAATGGAAGTTAGATGTAAAAACTTTAATTTCCTCTGTTGTATGACACCTGAACTCCATTTTACTGTTGATTAAGTGCATTATGCAAAAATATTTCTTTTGATACCACCACTCCTAAGATGTTGTCAAACTTCTATGCATATGCATTTGTGAGCACTGATTCTTCAGAGGGAAAATATCCCTGTATTAACAACCAACCATCTCAGATTGAAGTCGAGGTGTAAGCAATGTATTCAAGACAGTGATGTTTGGAGATGCAAAATTGCCTTAGCAGTGTTGGGCTAAATAGCAGAGAGCTGTAAAGGAGCTCTTATCCAATGCTAACTGTGCCTTTCTGTAGGAAAGAAACTTTTTGTTTCTGTTATTTAGAAAAAAAAAAGTACTGACTATCATTATGACAACATTTTCCTGTTCTACAGAGAAACAACAAATCCATGGAAGACAAGGTATTCAGCCTTTGCAGAATGACGGAAGCAGCTAGCTACCAGACTGCAGAAAGAAACTCTTGCAGGTAAAAGCAAATGCAAATCTTGCTCTAGTAATTTTTAATTGAGAAACTTCATGGCTCCCCACCATAGAGCAAAAATTTCATCCCCGAAGCAAGCCATGGACTCAATTGCCTCTTCCCTTGGAATGTGTATGGGGACATATTTCAGCGTTAGGCTTGCATTAAAGCAAGCAACCTGTGAGAGTCCATGGAAAAAAAGCAGGAAAAGACAAAATAAACCGAGATCAACAGATTCAAGAAAGTTCGTTCTTTTGGCCTTTCTCCTGAAAAGACTGCTTTGTAACAAAGCCGTATTACTTAGCTGTCTAAAGTCTGTATACTTTGGAAGATCACAAGTACATGCAGAAGGATAGCCCCACCCAGCATATAAATAATGTATTTGGAAGTATACTAAAATACTTGCCTTGATACAGAAAATAAACAGGCAAAAACATTGCTACTGGCTTTTTCTTCTCCCTGGCTTCAAAAAATTGAAACTAAAATGACAGGATTTTGATATCTGTCCATACACACACACATATATATTGTCCTCAAGAGAGCACATACCCTGCATTCTAGCGTGATTGGTGTCCTTATCTTTCACTTTTATTTTTCCTGATTCAGCTGCTGAAACTGATGTGCTCTGTTCTCTGGGAAGAGGAATTACAGTGAAAATATTACCAGCACTAGTACTTATGTAAGTAGAAGTTTTCACAGGAAACACAAAGACAAAACTGCTTCAATCTCAATGAAATTTTACACAAAGAATTACTCCCTTTGGAGTTTGCATCCTTTGGAAATCCCATCCTTAACTATGTAAATTATAATGTTTCAACCTGAACTCAATACTGTATAACTTAAGCTGGAGAATAGTGCTTGTGGGAAACGGCCATTAGTCTATCACATGGTTCAATCCTCTTAGTCTTGCATATCCTGTATATACTATCTTTCAAGACATAAAAAGTTCATTCAAGTGGGGTCTACTCTTGTTAAGACCACTGCTGTATTTGTAGGACTTGAGTCACCGTTCTATTTTCACAAGTGATGATAAAACAATTCTAGATGTCTTACCTGATATGAGAAAAATCAAACTGTGACAGCACTGGTTTCAGATATTCTTCCATAATTTCTAACATTTCAGAGAAATCTGATGTCAAATCATGTCCATGAACATCTTTTTTATCTGTTGGAGTCTATCACATACATTGCAACAGAAAACAGAATGCTTACAAAATGCTGTTTAACAAGGATGGAGGGTGTATTATGTTAAATCAGAGGCTAAATCCAATCTTTTGAAACATCATAGAAGGGAAAATATAAATACAGAAAGTCAGTTTCAAAACTACTTTACTTCAAAACATCACTCCTAACAGCTTTTTACAAAATATTCTAACATAGGAATCAGTACAAGATGGCAATATCTATTATTTAAGCGATTAATATACTTGTGCAATTTCAATGGGGAATGGCAGGGAAGTCCAGCAGAAAGGAAAGATAATGTGGTGCTCCAAATAACAGGAAGAAATTGTGAAAGGACAACTTTGAGAAGTAAATAGAAACTGCAAGATGAATGTAGAAGCAGCAAATGAAAGTGCATGGAGAGATCAGTGGAGTCAATTTAGGAAAAACTAAACAGAATGAAGAAAATAGAAAAAGAGAGAATAGAATCATGTAGGAGAAGATGACACTAAAAAATGAAGCTTCTAAAAGCCAATATAGGCGGACACAAAAAACACTAACTGGAAAAACAAGCTCAACTAAATGGCAAAGAATGTTGGTATTAATGAAAGGACTTCTCACCCAAAGCCCTGTTTGTGTGGCACTGTGCAGGCTGCATGCATAATTACTGAAAGTTGTAATGCACATGCATTTAAAAAACCCAAGCCACTTTGTTTGTTTGTTTGTTCTACCTGACATTATCTTATCACCTTTTTCTTTACTTACACAATTACAGCAATCTTTACATAACTTGCCATTAGAATAAAGGCTAGCCATGGACAAGACAAAAAATGATCACTGCTTTAATGATCTGCAATTATTGGTATTTTAACTGAAAGAAGCTAACACGATGAATAAAACACAGTTATAATTCAAGAACCAGATGTGTTAAAGTTCTGTGATTAAAATAATGAAAACTTGTACAGAAAATTCAATATGATCTGTATTTTTTACCTTTACCGGCTTTCCTTAATATACTATATTTAACAGTGAATTTTGATTGATATTGAAAAACCTAAACTTTATGTAACGGAGCCAAAATTAAAGTAAATTAGAGTGCTATGATGTAGGCCTGCACATTTCATGTGAAGAAAACTTTCTGCCACCTTGCAGCTTAAAAGCCAAGGTGAAAGTCGCAGGCTTTTCCAGTGTACCTTTATGCCACACAACTTGTGTTCACTTATTGTGAAAAACAATGTCCTTATAAGAGTGAGCCTTCTTGAAGGAACAGAAAACTTTTATCATCTGGAATTTAAGAGTGTTCATAGCTACAAACTTGGAATTCCAAGTGAAGCAAAATTTTGTGACTAACAGACTTGGATCACCTGTGTCCAAAACAACAGCTATAGCACAAAAGATACTGTGTGCTCCAGAAACTTTTTGGAAATCAGTAATAAATCTCTGGCTTAGATAGTTTTATTTTGATTAAAGGGTTAAGATCTGCAATCCCATTTTTCTTCTTGGGACAGCTGGGGCTTTCATGTGATATGAAAGCCTATGTACATTTGCAAATGCAAGTCTTAGAGATACAGCACATTTTCAAGTAAATTGACTTCAACTGAATCAATTTTCAATTCTAATACACTACTGAACATTTCAAAGCTGCTGAATGACACTGTAACAGTAACAGAATAACACAGCAAGATTAAATTTTGATGCAGAGTACACAGCATTTAGTAACTGTGAAGACTAGGGATGTTACACTTGGAATAAACTGAAAATTCTGCATGAAGAATATTTATGATAGCTTTTTAGTACATGCTTGTCACCCTATTTTAAATATAAGGTAATCAAATATATTACCACATCTGTTTTGGAGACACACTCTTGCAAGTTCTGAATGTAAGTCTGTTTAAGATGTCTCTTCATCTTTTGCTGCTTGTAAAAACGCACCTTTTCCAACAATATACAAAATGTATTGGGATCCACAGGAAATTGAGAAACTTTAGCTTGCACTGTTAAAAGGAGGATAACAGCATCTTAAGACTCTGAGACATCGTATTTGTACTTTAAGCAATGATTGCATCAGTTTCTAAAACCATGGTATTCTCTGAAAATGAAATAACTGTCTATATATATTTAGCACAAAATATATACAGAAGCACAAAATGAAAAAAATCTTTACAATTATTTATCTGTAACAACTTTAGCCCTCATAAACAAAAATTCTGTAAATAGTGACTAGATACATTATATCTGATAATGAAACACATGTATTTAGATATTTATTTTCCTCTGGCATTAATGAGAGTTACAATTACTTTAAATATTATTTTAAAATTTTACTGACTGCAACAGCGAAAGTTATGAGCCTTCTCATCACATCAGTACAATGATTTTTATTTCTTAATTGTAAGAGGTACTTACCCACTGGCTGAGTGGGTTTTCCTTTTTGCTGCGCAGTACTTACTTTTGGCTTCTCAATCAATGAACTGTACAAATTTGACCTATGGAAAGCAGAAAACTGCTGAGTAGGTTATTTGACTGTTCATCCTTGCAAGCAAATTTATTAGACGAGTAATTATTACCCTCTAAATTAATGTGCTCACAAAAAGTCTCAAGAGACAATATTTACCCCTACCTTGGGGTGCAAAACCCTGCAAAATCTAACTGGAACGAACTGAGAGCTGTACAGAAAATTCCTGCATTGCTATATATCCAGTAAGGTAGATTTCTATTTGTTCCACAACAATTGTTTAAGACCTTTTCACAAGTAGTAAAGGTACTCACAATCAGGTGGTATAGCTCAATTTATGAGTAGTTGCTAATTAGGCTGCAGTAATGAGATCATTGGTGGCTTCATAAAACTAAATATGACCCCTCCAAACACTTTCAAGAGCATAAGCAGTAAGAGCTGGAGACCATTAACAGAATTTAGGAGGATATCAAGAATGGCCTGAAACCTTTCAAGTGATCTCTGGCGATTAAAGAGATAATTAGGGAAATCAAAAGTACAGAAAAAGTACAGCTTTGAGGTGCAGGCAGTTTTATTTATGTATTCATTTGTTTACTATCCTAAAATTCAAGTCCAGCAAAATTAGAAGTGAAAGGCAATAAACAACCAAAATAGTGATTATTTACAGGTAAAAAAAGATGACATTTGTAACAAACAGAATGCTAAACCAAAATGATGAAATTTTATACCTGTCTTCTGAATGCTGGAGAATAATTATGTAGAAATTAGATGGCAATTCATCCATTATATTAAAATGTTGAACAGGAATACAGAGATTTCTCCATGCCTGTACAATAATTCAAAAGCAGCATTATTTTCATGGATTTTATAAACCCCATTCTCAGTTCTTTCATCAGAAAATAGGAAAGATGGTATTAATGTTCTAAAAAAAAACAAAACAAAAAAGCCAAACCAAACTCCCAGCAGATGTGCCCAGACAGGAGGCTTGTCCAAACAAGAGGAAACACTTTTTTCACTGTGAGGGTGATTGAGTACTAGAACAATTTGCCCAGGGAGGTTGTGGAGTCTTCATCCTTGGAGGTATTCAGAAGCCATCAGGACACGGTCCCGGGCAACTGGCTCTGGGTGTCCCTGCCTGAGCAGGGGGGTGGACAAGATGACCTTCAGAGGTCTGTTCCAACCTCAACCGGTCTGTGATTGTGTGATTTTTGTGCAGAGCAGAACAACTTACAAATATTTCTTTAAACAAATTACAAGTACTTTAACTTATTCCGCTCTTCATAACATGACTTTTTTGGCCACTACACTATCTGAGAAGTGAAAATGCTGTCAAATCCTAGCAGAATATTAGCAAAGGAAGGGAGCAGAATAATTCATTGTAACATTTATGTTTGTAAAAGTCCTTCACAACTTTGTTAAGAATAGACACCTCAACAAAAGGAACTATATAAAATTGTATTGGGTTTACGTGGCAAGGTTTTGGTAGCAGGGGGAGCTGCAGGGGTGGCTTCTGTGAGAAGACACCGGGAACTGTCCCCGTGTTGGAGAGACGGTTTCAGACAGCTTCAAGACAGACCCACCGCTGACCAAAGCTGAGCCCATCAGCACTGCTGGTGGCACCTCTGTGTTAAATAAGAAAGGGTAAAAACAGTGCACAGCAGGCAGAATTGAAAAAAAAAGTTCAGTAGAGTTTAAAGAAAAAAAATATTATTTAATTCCAGGAATAACTGAAACAACTGTGTATGTGTATACATGTATGTGTACATATATCCACGTGTCTCTGTGTGTTTATATAACATACATATAAACACTTAATAAGCAGCATATCTCAAAAAGTTACCATTGAAGTAGCAGTCAGTTGCTGTTCCACGTTTTTTAGAAGATCACTTGTGTTTCTGTTTTGTTTCAAATGATTCTGAAGATGCAGTAACGCTGCCAGCTGAGAGCTGCTGGCGTTAGATGTAGCTGTTAGAAGGATACGCTTCATCATCAGAGACGCTGAACAGCTCTGCAAAATTTTTATATCTATTTATTTTCCCTCCCCAAAATAATATAACAACATATACACTCTATGTTTGTTATAACATACATATACATTAATGTCTCTTGCTTGAAAGGTGAGATGGATTAGCAAAAGCTTGTCTGCTATTTGTGTTTACAATCTAAAGTAAACAGTTGGCAATAACTTATGAAGATTTCTTAAATATGAATAGCTAGAATTAATATCTTTGTCTACACTTATTATCTATGCTCCCACATTTAGCGATCTAAGCTCTACAGGGAAAGGTAAATGCCTGTTGTTCTGAACTTAGCCTTCCAAGTAGGCTGAGTCTTTTCGGTGTTTCTGTGCCTGTTACTGTACAGCCACCACATCACACATTTTACCAGACTTCCTACAAAGAGCAATATAAAGGGTAAGACTTTATATCCTTTTCTTCCAGCAAACATACCAATCCTGTCCTTTGAGCCGATGCTTCCTAAGAGCTAAAGCACCTTTTTTTTTCTTTTAATGCAGCTGTCACATTAAAAAAAAAATGCAATTCAGGTTGACCTAATAAAAAATTCCAAAGGGAGTCTTAATACTGACATGGAGTGACATTTTAAACATTTTCATTTACATACAAACTTTTATGGGCAGGGTAGCAACTGAATTAGCAGATTTTTTTTCCCAGTAACAGACATGACTACTCACGGGTTTGGTTCCTTGATATGTATTCCACCTAACCTGTTCAAGCAAACCTTAAATATGCTGCAGGAGTAGAGGAATAAAGGACTAAACCACAAAACCCAGTATTAGCTGTTTTCTGATTTATCAAAGGACCTGTCTAGCCCGTTCCACCACTGGGTGGAGGTATCTGCAAATCCAAGTGTTGACACAGGCAGTGCTTAGGAATGAAATTAGTATAAGGTGCATTTTTGTATTTCTACAATGGAGATGACAGTGTAGGAAGTATGCATTATCTGTTCCTGATGTAGGGAATATAAACCTTATATCCATTCCTCACCTTCTCTGCGATGAAGGCACATACTCACACGAATGATTTGTACACCTTCAAGCCATCTATGGGGCCACACTGTGTAGGTGTTGATTTGTCAAACTGCGTGTAAACCTTTCTTATCTATCTACTTCAAAATAATGAATGAACAAATCCAGAGAAATATTTTTAAAATTGTTAGGGAAGGATGAAACAGTATTTTGTGGTAATGTCCTATCTCAGCTAACCACATTATACTAATGTATTCATATTAAAATCTTTTCATGTATGCCATCATCAATGAAAACGTCAAGTCAAACACAACAGATACTAAAATGGTTAAAAAGCCACTGATCAACTGAACTCACCAAACATATGATATATTTGATTACCTGTATTACTCACTAGTTCTTATATGTAACTACATTGTGTTCTGTGTGACCAATTTTCGGGCTATAGGAATACACATTTTTGTTTATGTAACTTAAAACATCCTTTTTATACTGGAAAGAAGCACAATACATTAGCTGCATTACCTGATGAAGTGCCAAAAACTGGCTAGTTGAAACTGGATCAAACTGTTGAAAGCACTCAACCATCTCAAAACTAGCAGGAGCCAGTACGTCAGTAATGTTATGACGGAATGCAATACTCATACACTGTAGCAAAGCTTCACTTGACTGAGAAACATATTTCTGAGCCAACCTATGTTCCTTCTAGATGATAAAAATAAAAAGCTTTCTATTAAAATATATATTAATATTAAATATTTGTTATACGTATACAGATTACCAGTGTGTTAGGAAAGATAAGTATTACTTTTTCATGACTAATTTTAATGCTTTTTCTCCTTTTTAAGGCATTTACTTAATGTATGATCAAAATATGCAATACAGATTAATTTAGCAGACACCAACATCTGTTATACAACATTTAAAAGTAAGTGTTTTAATAAGATACTTTCTTTAATATAAAATGTGTACTTAGCAGAACAGCACTTAAATTCCAGGCAGTATGAGCCATTCAGAACAAAGGAATTTTCTGTCAATTCTCATTGACAGTTAACTATATTTAATGTAAGTAAACCCACAAATCTCTTATCTCAGGTATTTATTTAGTAGCAACACAAACTGCACATTCCAAATTCCTAGCATGCTTTCAACTGCAGTAGTTAACAGAGATCAGCTCACCATATAATACAACTTATTTTTTTTAAGAATTTTACAAATGTTTTGTGATAGAAGTTATTTCTTTCGTTGTTCCCAGTCTGCCAAATGTTATGCTCCCTTAGAAAGACATGTCTGTGAAGCAGAGCACACTGCCTGTTCATCTTGTCCTAGCTGCTGCATGCTCCATCAGTGGGAAACCACTGAAGAAAAAACTATTTCCTTCTGGGAGCAACTGGGAAAGCTCAATCAGGAGCTCCCACAGCTTGTATTGAGGGGCAGGACCGAGATACACAGCAGAGCAGTGATGGAAAGCTGGTTTTGGGGGGTGGTTTAGAGATTTTTTCTTTTGTTAGATCAAATTTATGTTACGAACATTTCCACTATTAGTTCAAACAGAACTGATAAGGTAAGGTGACTATTATTCCATAAAAAGGAAGCACTCAAATTCTAATGCAAGCACATACTCTCATATACCTTTAGTTCCTGTATTTTCCTCCTATACTTATCATATTGACATTCATTAGTCAGTAAACTACTGTGTGTCACTTCCCAGTCACTGCATTCTGCTGAAGTCAGGAAAGTTTTTGCAATGTCTGATTTAGCTTCTTCCTACTCATCGCAGTGTAAAAAAAAAAATAATAATTAATCATTCCATTAAGTATGGCTGGCTTTATTTCTTTCGTGAAAGTCTAGGTGAAAATGGAACTCAAAAGAAATCATCTCACTATATGAATCCCTCAATGGTGAAAGACTTAGCGATATTACCAGGCATCAAAATTTCTTAGTATGTTATGATGACAGTATGACTAATAGGAACTAAACATACATACTTCTTCTAAGTACATACATACATACATACAACTTCTAAGATTTATATTTTCTGATATTTGTCCCCAGTTATTTTCTTCTGAAAACTTTTATTCATCACTGAATTTGTAATGACTGAATCAATTTTCCTTTTCTTACACGGTGTTCTTACTACAACTCAAAAGGAATTTACTAATCTGAGCTTTTAATCTGTAAATCCTTACTACTTGTTTGCGTGGATTCAGAGACCAAAGTCCCTAGTCTTTTAAGGCACTCGAGGAATTTTTTTCTCTCTCTCTTTTGAAAATACTGTAATTAGCATAACTCAGGGACAAATAAAATAATTATCTACATGAGGATGGCATGCAGGCAAACGCATTTTTTCTGAAATTACTTGGTTCAGTATGCATTCTTATTATGGCTTGCATGCAATACGTAAAACCTAGTTCTAAATAAAGAGTAGTATTTTACAAGTGTATACAGAAAAAAAATATTGTGGCAGACAAACTTTACACATAGGAATGAATTTAAATGCAGAAAAGAATGTATACCGTAACATTTGGCTTCCAGTAAATCTCTGTATGTACAGGATTTATGTTAATCGCAAGTAAATGAAGAGTTTTTCCAGTGAGATATAGGCATTTGGATTTGATGTCAGGACAGCCTTTACAAAGATTCTGTACGTTTGCTAACTGAGCCAGTGTAATATGACCCACAGTGCATTCCATGCGCTTCCAGTCCTGGTAAAATACGCAGTCATGTTTATTTGCTAATATATACCCACACATACAGAAACATACTTTTTTCAAAAATGTAACATATACATTTACATACAAACACATTTGTTAAAGGTGATGACACTTTCAACTACAAACAAGGTGTCTTTAATAGATATACAAATTCATTAATAATTGGTTAAAAAAAGTATACTGTAACATCCATAAGCAGACAACAATCAGTGCTGAGCAAAATGTGGGATAAGGGGAGGGTACCGTGGAGAACAGTGGGGATACTGTGCTTTCCCGCAACAGCTTTTCCTATTGTCATTGTCAGAGCCAGAATAAAGGGAAGAATTACTGCACTGGGGCATGTCATCAGCTCAGCTAGGCAGTTGTCCTTAAAACCGACTGTTTTAAAAAGGAGAGACAATAACGCAAAAAACACCCCCATCAATTATAAAGACTCAGGTAATGTCCCTGCAATTCTTAGTAGTTTTTAAGTCTCTGCATTTGACAAACAAAATCCCTCCTAGAAAACAAAACCAAAAAACACCCCAATAAAACATCCCCAAGACAAAACCCACACTTTCTCCTCTGCAAAACTACATGAATTGTCTGGGGACCCCTTTCCTCGGTATTGGAAGAAGTTCTGCTATGGAAAACATCCCTGGGAAACTTTTTTATACCTTTTATATGCAAATCATAGGACTAAATATTTTGTATTACCTTTTCTGTTGCATCATCTTCAATAGTTCCCCTGATGAATGCCTCCACAATTTTATGAGACGACACTTCTCCTGCATTTTTAAGCTTTTTCTCAGTAATAACATGATGAAAAATATCCAAAAGAATTTCTACAAGATTTATTTTTCTGTTAGCTAGTTGCCTCATTAATGGGGTACTAATATTTGCAGTCTGAAATACAAAAGAAAGGGAAGTAGAATTCTGATTTCAAATATTTTTGCAAATTTACCTGACGAGAAGTTAGAATGTTGTATTGCTTTAAATTGAAGAAGTAAGCAATTTAACAATATTGCCTCAATAGAACAGAGATATTGCTATGAAGATATTTAAGTAATTTAATGTCAAATATATTACAAAGCAATCAAAATAGCTGCATAGAAAAAGAGCAGCTGGGTTTTTGCATTTCCCATTTCATATATCTGGTGCAAATACCTAATTCCAAAGAACCCAGAATTTTAATATTAATGCTTTTGGTAGCTGCACAAAAATACTTGCTCTTTAAAAAAGGCAAAGCAGGGAAAAAAGCTGGATACTATACTACAATAATGTTACACACTATCAAAGTAGGCTGCAGGCTTTCATTACTCAAAATACACTATTCTGAAGACAGGCTTGCTTGATTTACATAATCCTCTGTGTAATCTTTTTTTTTTTTCTCCTGAGAAATAAACACTTTGCTGTGGAGAATTTTAAACTTGTGAGGTATTTAGAGAATCAAAAATACCTCCAAGTTTAGACCTTTTCTTTTGTAGCTCTGAGATAAATTTTAGAATTAAATAAAATTGACAAAGACCATTTCTGCTTCTCTTCTTCCCTTTTTAAACTGTAAATTGTTTTGGCATGCAATGTTTCCTTCTATATTAAAACAATGCTGATCATTGTAGGAAAGTAATCTCATTTGGGGCTCCCAGGAATTATCCAAGAATGAGTGAATACTACAACTAAATTAGATTTCTTTTCCATGAGTAGAAAAAAAATATATATATCTCCATACCTCATTAACTGCAAATAAGCTACAAACATTATAAAACACTTCCTCTGTTTTGGATACTGCCCTCTGAGCTAAATTATAAGCTTCTAGATAGTGACTCTGTTTTTCTTTTTCATTTCTTTCCTGCTTGGCAAACATCCTGAAAAAAAAACACCCATAAATCCAAAGGAACTAATGTAAGAAAGCGTTTATTTTTATGGTATCAACACTACTGAACACATATAATAAGATAATTAGATTAATAGATTAAATAGATTAATTAGTAGATAAAGCAGATTAATTTTGTATGTGTTTTCTAAATGTTCAAATAGGAAAAGTGAACATTCACACATTATTTTTTCAAGTTCTTATTCTTGGAACTGTACTGCTTCAATGCAAGCAGATGCCAAGACACAAAGAGAAGAAAGGCAGATAATATTCTAGAGCACGTTTTCACCGGTAACAAAATAGCAGAAGATCCAGGTACAAAACACATCTCAGTTGTTTTAAGGGGACACCTTGGAACCAGCTGGGAGTCAAGGCATACTGCCTTTTGCACTTCTGCTACTGCAGCAATTTGTAGAGAACCATTTCAACAGTAAGAATTGTAAAAACCAGTAATACCTGAGAATGATTGGTGTGGCTGCCAAAACGCCTTTACAAACGAGAAGACAAAAACCTGACTTAAGAGACCTTGATACTTTGTTTTGACCTCAAAAACAGTACAAAAATCACTAGGTACCATGTACAATTCAATCTGCCTTCAGTGAAAGGAATTTTTGACTCTACAGTAATATTCTGAATACAGAACACACGAAGAATGCAAATAGATGTGTAACATCCAGATATAAAACCTGACAATATTATCTGCTCATTTCCATCTTTAATTTAATTATAAAATGTAAACAATACATTTTGTTGACAAGTTAAACTTAAATAAAATTTTTCATCAGAGGTATAATCTTACCTGTGAACATTTGCACGTTCTAGCAGTATCTCAGCACTGCAGTTTTTATGCCCACAATGAAAGAAGTCCTCCTCAATTTGAATTAATTTATTGTAAGATTCCTGTAGCATTTGTGGCAACAGACGAGACTCAGCATTAACTGTCATACAATCTTGGGCAAAATGTATCTGAATAAGTGTTTTCCTAGGAATAAGAATTAAGTACAACATGGCAGTCAGAAAGCACAGGCTGTGTTCAAAACCAGATGTTTCTCTCTGCTCTCTTTTAAATTATAAGAAATCTAGAAAAAGCCTCTTTATTCTTTAAATCTATGGTCTACAGATTATAGAAGGTCCTGAAAAAAATAAAAAAAATATATTTTCAGATTAGAATTGAGGTGTCACTTGTTACACGTATCTAATTATTCAAACTGCCTAGGCCTAATCAGTCTTCTAAATATAGTTGAACTTAGAAGTCTTCCCTTTCTAATACAAAAGTTTCACATTCCTGTGAAGAGAAGGAAGTGTAAATGTTATATACTTCTCTCCTTTTACCAACACATTTTATGCGCTCTGTACTTGGATTTCAATGTAACCAAGAATCATTGTTTAGTTTCACCACACAAAGACTTCTCGGATGATGGTGAGAAGTAGGTCAATACTGCAGACTGCAATAGTGTTGTGGGAATATCTGTGCTCAAACAGCTACTTCAGCATAGGGAAATGTGTCTTGCTCCTTTGGGTAACCTACACCACGAAGTACGTACGATCAGTGGTGGTACCTGAACTAGCTTACTAAATTAACAGGTAGTAGACCTACAGACAGGATAGAAGAAATTGGAAAAGAAATTTAAATTTAAAAAAAGCAATACACCCAAATGACTTAGAAGAAAAATATTGGAGAATCTACAGAATGCACCATACTAAAATAAAGATAAATGGTAAAAATCACCATATATTTGCAACGTAGCTGCATAGTAGAGGCTGGGTATATTTTAATGAAAAAATAGTTACCTGGCCTCAAGGGATGCAATTATAAAACCCAACTCCGATCGTCTGTTAGGTCTCTTCAGTAAAGTAGATCTGAGCACATTTACAGTGTGTTCCAATATCTCACAAGCCTGCAGGTAACATCAGAAACTGCATAATTCTATTTTAAATGTCTGTGTATAATATTAAACATTTATATAAAAAGCTTAAGTTTTGCACAGAACATGTTAAGTACCTTTTCCTAATATTCCACAAGATGACTGATTCTTGACAACTGTACGTAAATCTAGAAACTATGAGTTATGATCATATTTAGATATTTTGATATGATGAAGTAAAAGGAGCCCATACACACAAAGAGAGAAAACAAAGCCAGACTCATCTTAGAGGTACACAGCAAAAGAATGAGGGGCAACCGACCCAACCTGGAAAAAGGGGAATTCTAAACAGATGTTCCAGTGTTTGGCCACCTTCATAGTCACTGGGTTGTTTGGGGTTTGTTTTTTGTTGTGGTTTTTNGGTAACAAGGGCCCAGAAAGGTTGTGGTGTCTCCATTCTTGGAGATATTTGAAAAGTGGTGATATATGGCCCAGAGCAACTTGATTCAATAACAAGGTCAGATTTCACTTCAAAATTGCCCCTGCTGTGCTTGGGGTCAGACTAGATGACCTCTAACCTAAATAGTCATTTGACTCTATTTCATGGGTATCCTCTTAGGACCGTTTCCTGCACCATTCCTTACATCACCTAGCATATTAATGCACAAGTAAACCTAATACTATTATAGTTTTGCCCCTGGGGATGTAAAAGAAGTCCCCAACTAATAGTTTTGGATGCAAAAGCCCTTAGACGATGCTGAAAACCTCAGCTACAGATTTGTCCTTATTAAAAAATTTTGCTGCTGCAGTCATGTTGGTCAGACGTGGAGCTAAGAAAAAACCACCACCTCACACATTTCATTAATAGTTATACCAGTAAAACCTTAGTAAATACACTCACTGGTAACCAGGTATTTTGTCCTTCAAGGACCATAAATCTGAGTCTAGCCCAAATCAAAATAATCCCTCTACACAAAACAGACTCACACAGGTTATCAATAGAGGACAGATCATCATGGACACAACAGGATTCTATTTATGCTGAAACTCATGAAAGTTAAGGGTTGAACAGTAAATGGATGTTTTGATGTTAAGGGTCAAATAGGAAAAGGTTTTTAACACGTATATTATACTTTGGTATCTTTCAGAATCTAGAAATAATATTTGTAAAACTATTTGAAATATTTCAAAAGGAAGTGCATACTAGGAAGTAATACTGAAAGTTATAGTCTATTAAATATGGAAAATAAACACATCAATCTTAACAGAATTGTCTGAGTTCAATTTTCTGCATCTGTTCGGAATCTGTAATTAATGTTTGCTGAATGCACAACAGAGAAAACAACATACACTGCATCTGACACATATTTTTGCTTTTATTAAAGTGCAAAGGCTGTAGCGTTTCTCTTCACTGAGAGAAAGGCACCACTGCTGCAAAAAAAACAACTACCAAAACCAAAAAACTTCCTTACCATGCTCTGTTTTCCTTCCCCCTCCTCCTCTAGAATTGCTTCTATGAGACTGAGAGTACTGTTGTACCAAAACTGTTCATTTCCTCCCAGAAGCTGTGCTTTCTCAAGGAGTGTTTTAGCTTGTCCGTGGTTTCTTTCCAGGTTAGCCAATACAGCAAGTAAGTACAAGCACCGTGACACATCATGCAGGGCTCTCAATTCCTAGGAAGAAAGTTGTACGACCTATACACAAAAGGTCCACTACCGCTCTTCGTATTTACTTCTATTCGTATTTTAGATTAAACTTATGAATAGGCACAGAAATAAGAAGCAAATGTTATCTCCTCAATTGTCTGTAGAATTTCTTAGTTAATCCTTCAGTCTTTTTCAAAAACATGAAGTGTCTACTTCATATCAAGAACTTCAAATCTTCAAATACACTTTATATTTCTTTACGTTCCTGTATCTTCTACCCTGCAAGTTAAATAAGCTATTTTTCCACTATTATTTAGTATGTATGTATCTGCTGTCACTTGTCAGTATCTAATGAAGAAATGTGGTGATAAAAAAATCTTTTAGAACTCCAGTAAATTTACAATGCTGCTTTATGCTAGTTATAAACGATCTACTAGTACTATACAAGAGACAAATATAGTGTACAGTATAGATAGTATACTAGCATACAGACATACAGGATACTAGTAAGAAATTATGTCATTAAAATTAGTGTCCTCCCTAACGTCTTTTTAACTTTTCTCAACATACAATACTAAACTCATGCTTTAATAACAGACATATATTATTAATGAATATATTATTCATATATCGGTACTCAAAGTATTAATGATTAATGATAAATATACGTTGGCAGTTTTTTACTTACATGAGAAAAATTATTATACGGAATAACAGGATAACAATTACATTTTTTAAAAAAGTAAAGGATTTATTGCAATGATTATGTTTCAGTAACCTGTATAACCAAGAAGAGAGCTGTAATGGAGAACGGCAGATACAGGAGGAATACCTTTAATGTAAATATGTCATAATAATGAGACAATGTGGATTAGTTTGGTGGAACATACACTTATTTCAGATCTGCCAGAATTCTAAGTCGTCATTTCAGTGTCAGCGGCTGTTTATCAAAACAGCAGTAAAGCAGTTGGCAGTAAAACGGTAACAAAACTTGAAATGATATAACTAGACTTTCAAATGATCAAAATGTTGAGAGGATGGAGCTAAATGCTCATTGTCTCTTATAAGCAAATCTCGAATGTCCCTAAACCATTTTAACAAACAAGGTCTGGATATACATACGTCTTCCAAGGTCACTGCAAAGCAGAGATGCTGACACTACTTCACAAGTTAAAATAATCTTCAGACGATTCCCACAAAGTTGGACTTACGGGCAATACATTTAAACGTATGCCTTATACATGTTGAAATTCAAATGACATAGGTTTGGTGCAGTGGGGGGTGGTTTGGGTTTGCAATTTCATTATTATTATGAGGAATAACGGCATCAAAATGAACATTTTTCCTACACACACTATTAATTTTTCTTTTTCTACTTTATTTCTGATGTACCTGAGTTGCAGCATGGGCCTCTGAAAGCAGGAGTCTTGCTGGTTGATATAAGCCTAGCTGAATTAGTACTTCAGCTTTTTCTATCCACAAGTAAGGGAAAGAAAGTGCACTCAGTCCTTTTCTGGTTACTGTATTTAACTCAAAAAACTGCAAAATAACAAAATATTACACTTTCAGAAATTTCAAAACTAAACTAGATAGACAGAATACAAATTGTTATTAACTATCATATTCAAATCTTGATATAATCCACAGTCCAGCTCTATTTTCTAACTTCAAAATTCAATGTTATATTACAGGAAAAACAGGTTTACTGTGAGATTTGGGTTTTATTATCCTCAAAAGTCATTCAACTAATAAGGATATACTATTAAAACTAATTTAAGAACAGATTAACTACTTCAGACCTGCTACTGTTGCAAGGAAGTTGATTCTTGATAATAACTAAAACAATCAAAGAGAAAAACTATTTGCAAGAGCTAAAAGAGGTGACTCAGGAGGAATTAGTAATTAGACAAAAAGATATCTTACATGCGTAAGAATGGAAAAATATACAAAGACAGCAAAATGATATGACGAAAACAAGGACAGAATTGGTACAACAAAGAAGTAAGTGGAGGAAAGCTTGAAGAATATCAGTAAAGCAATTACCCTTTCCTAAATTCCTAAAGAAGAGATAGAGCTGAAATATTTGCATGTCTTTAAAACAACAAATAAGAGGGAGCAAACCAATATGCAGTGATGTAATGGAGAGAAGACGACTGAGACCAACAGAGAATACAATGTCTTTTTTGCTTCTCAGTCTTTTCCACCAATTTGCCTTAGTCCCAAATTCCATTTGTAGAAAAGTAGTTTCACTTTGCATGAATAGATTCTGTTCTTGTTGTTCCACAATACAAATAATACACCAGGCAAACCCAGCTCACATTCAGCTGATACCTGTCAGCAGAATTTAAGTAGTATGCATTTTTAATGATTTTTTGTGTTCATGTATTTCTCAAGTATAAAATGATTTAAAAACAAACTAGCAAGTATATTAAAATAAAAAGTGAAGAGTAATTTATTAAAGAAACTGGAACAGAAATAAAAACCTTTTCACTTGAAGTAACGGTATTCTCATCCCTACTACCATTCAGCTGAGCATCTTCAAAAAATGTTTTTCCTTCTTCTGTCTTGCTACATACTTTTTTTTCTTTTTTCAGTGCAATCTCTTGCCTACACCTAAATCACAACAAATAAAAAGTAAATTCAAGTATATTTTAAAGGTATATCATAATGAAGTACTGGTGTGTTAGGCATCTTCACCATGCACACGCTCTGTGGATCAATACAAAACAATCACGCACAGAATTTTAGAGCACAGCTAATACACCAAATTTGTGTTGAGAGATCATATTTTTAAATATTTATTTCCCCCAACAACACTTATCACCTGTAGGGGAAAAAAAAACAAATAAACACAGCCTCCGTAGTGAAAATACATACATTGCTTGTTCTAATTCACTAATGTATGCCTCTCCAGCAGCTGTCTCATGATACAAAGATGCCTGATTCAGTTTTAGATCTGAACATATCAGGGCAATTCTAGGAATAAAAAGAAGAAATGTTTAAGAAACAAACAGAATCTTTCATACGTTGCTTCATATGGACACATTATATATAAAGAGCACACATTCCACATTTGTCAATCCTACCTTCTGATGTATTTATTAATATTGGCAATAACAAGATTTTAAATTAAAAAAGGGAGAAATACAGTAGTTGAAATTACCCATCGATAGAGGTCATAGGGTAACAGAATAGTTTGGGTTGGAAGGCACATTCTGAAGATCATCCAGTCCAACCCCCCTGCCGTGGGCAGGGTCACTGTTCACTAGATCAGGCTGCTCAGAGCCCCACCCAACTGACCTCAAACACTTCTAATGATGGGGCATCCACCAGTATCCGCAGTCCATCCATCAAACCCATATCTCTCCAATTTAGCGGCAAAAATGATGTGGTAAAAGTACAAAAGTATTTATAATATGGTCTCACTACAGCATGCAAAAAAACCCATATGTGTGTGTTCATTAACCTACTTTTCTGTAGTGAGTGGAGCAGTGTATTCATGTGCACCTATTTGATCATATATAAAAAACAGGTCATATATATAAATAAAATACCATGAAATAAAAACAGATATTGAGGAGTCAACAAAAAATTTGGCTGGCAAAGCCTGGATGCAAATCAATTTCCCATTAGTAAATCACTTTTAGTCTTGTAAGACAGCTACTCAGTGATCAATTGGCAATCCAGATAAACAGACACACACATTTGTATACATTAATATTTACCTATTCTGTTATGTGGTATCAAGTTTCAGACATTTTAAAAACACATTATGTGGCATTTCACAAACTAATTAAGCAAACAATTATTGCTTGTAACTGTTAATTATTAAGCAAACATTATAAAATTCAAAAAAGCCTGATGAAAATTTTTAACTAAACCAGCAATAATTTGCTATTGCATGCATATTAAATATTTTTGAATCAAACTTTTAGGGCTAATCATCCATAAAAATAACAGAATTTTGGTCACAAAGGCAAATATCTATAAAAGAGAATGTGCTTATTGGGGATACCTACCTGGGTTCTTAAGCTAAAGACAATGTATATTTGATGTAAGATGGGAGTCTGCCTTTTGAATACTTAAAAGATAATACTTCTATTGAAGTTTTTTTGTACTTTGCTTTTTTCAGTTAGGTGACAAAAAGGCATTACAAAAATTATTCACACACAAGCAGCTTGAGCTCATAATCTTGTACACTGTTCCTCATGGAGATCACGGTTAGTAATGGGTAACTTAGTGGCTTTAATTCCACAAGCAAACCAATTCATCAAAACTCTATTAAAATGTATAAAAAGGGAATGAAAATAAATTTTAAAAATTACAAACATAAACCAAAAAGTCATAAAAAGTCTTGTTATTCTTTAGTGAAATATTAATGGATAGTCCTCTCCATTCAGTTTCTCTTTCATTTAAAATAAATAAAGGATACAAACCGAAGATGATAGAGATCAGACAGACTTCTACATTCCACAACTTCATTAGCAATAACTTCAGCTAGCTGAAAGATGGGAAGAATCAAGTGGGGGCAAAAAATTTTCTGTAGCTCTTTGGATAAAAGGTCCATAAAATACAAAGTGCAAGTCTGAAAAGAAATTTTTTTTATTTCAATCAGTATAAATATCATTTTGCAGAAAATATATTTTAAATTAATGATTACATCTTCAGTTCCAAACTTTACTAAAAAAAAAAAAGTTAAACTTTCAAGCTGAAAAAGCAGCTAGGTACACAGAAAGCCGGTAAATTTATTCTGTAAGTTAAGTTCATTTCAGAATGCAGAGGATAGACTAACACTTTGTGAAGTATTAATGAATACTATGCCAAGGAAGTACTTTTGACAGCTGTCTCATACTCTTTATCGCACCAACAGAAAAACTGAAACACAACTTAGTTCTCTGCTAATCATTTTTTTCCTAAATACTAAATGCTCTAGAATTTTGAGAAGTATACTTACAGGTTTTGGGAAATTATCCCAGTTAATACCGTAACTATTTGTTTTCTGTTTAAAAGCATCTCTGATTTCACTGGGACAGTCATAATGAGCCCATTCTTCCACACTTGCTGGTAAGGTATGAACTGATCCTTTCCCTTTAGGCTTTTCTTTCATAACAGAAAATTCAACCTATAATAAAAACCAAGGACACTTATGAGGCCAAATTAACATTCTTGTTGGTATTAAATATTCAGCTAATTCTTAAAAAAAAAAAAAGGTATCTGCTTACTATCCTTTGAAGTGTTGTCTCTTTTTCTTGACCTCTAGACTGTGGGTTTTACAAAATCGCAGTATTTTGACCAATGCAACAAACAAAAGAAAAAGTATCTGTAAATTTATGACCTGTCATGTCCATGCGATCAAGAGTGAAGGTATATCATAGACTCACAGAGAAATTCTTCACAGGTTATGAGTCTTTACAGGAAAGTACCTGAACTATTCAACAAATGAGCCCAGGGAAACATCTCTTAGAAAGAGACAATTGTTTTTATTCCACAGGAAATGGGTTCTTACTTGTTTCTCTTTCTTTTTGTCCTTATCTCTCTTAGGAGCAATTATTGACTGTACCTTCTGAGGAGCTGTAAGTTGTGAAGACTTTGATAATTCTTTTATAATAGGTTCTGATGCTGACAAAGATACCTAGATAATCACATAATTAGTTAATTATTTTCAATAATAACGTCAATTTCTAGTAATAATGATTATTCGCCGTAAGTCACTACCTGCAGCTATTAACAATTGTCACAAACCATGTTATCTTTGCGTAAGAGCTTTCTTCAGAAAACTAAAATTTCAAGGACTCCTAGATGCTCACGTTGTTTGTGCAAGCATTCAGGATGACCATGACAATGCATTTCAGCAGCTGAAAAGATGACATCATCCTCGTGATGAATACTTTTTTAACCTATATGGTTGCAAATTCAATTCTTTTCTTTAAACTGCTAGTCTAGATTGCTTAATCTTCTACAAGGGATGAATTTCATATCAAATTAATCTGGAAGACTGCAAAGAGCCACTCTGTTCTCCTTCTGGATTAGTCTTCCATAATGCTACGAATGAATGTTGCAGAAAAGAAATTTCTAAATATTTAAGCATATGAAAGCATCCATTGAAAATTTCTCCACGCATGCAATACCACAGCTTCCGATCTTACCTAAAATAAAAAAAAAACCCACACTAATTTGAGAAGATGAATGTATTTTTCTGGAGGAATCAAGAGTAGAAAATAAAATATGAACAAAAATAATGTGGATGCTGCACAAGTTGTGAAACATTTCAAATTAAAGGTAACACGTCTTTAAAAAAAGTCAGAGGCAGCTCACTGGGCTTGGATTATTCTGATTTTCAGAGAACATTTATAGAGTTATTTATAGAGTCCTAACACTTGAGAGCCTGCTTTAGAAATAGACACGTGCAGTCAAGTCTGCTTTACGCTGTACTCCAAAACAAGGCTAAGCTGTCCTATAGTACTTTAATTCCTTTAATGCCACATGGTTATTCTTTTTCTCATGCTACCATTCAGCTGTGAATATGAGTTCTTAGAACTACTGTCATTGTCCTACAACTGGCACTGACAGCTGCATTAACTCTCAATTGTTTTATTTTTAATAGTTTATTCAAACAGTAATACTCCTTTCAGGTATTGTTTTCTTTATTAAGAAAGTCAGACAATCAAGTTCAGTATATTAAAAATTATGCTTATGTAAAATCTAAACATATCAATATTTAATTTTTATTTTCAAATTCCTGTCTTCCATCAAATGTTAAGTCTAAACAGATTTCACAATAAAAAACTGAGCATAATTACACAAAAGTAACAAATTGCAGGCTTTTACCGCTAATCAAATTGTGCACAAGCTACAGCTTAGCGATCTAGTTGGCACGTCCCATCTATAGCACTAAGACTATTTCTATAATGATCTGGGACATTACTATTATCAAGTATTGATTTAGTCTCTTCAAAAATTTACTCATATTTAATGTATAATTGTTTTCCTATGATTTTTGCTATGATTCTCAAATTAAGAATATCAATGAGAAATGAAATAGATTTGATTTGAAATGCTGTAACGATGAAAAAGTTACTAGAGAATAATAATCAGTGAACACTGCCTGTCTATACTTTTTCTCAAAACTTAACAAACGAACCAACATCTGAATTTAACTGTCACACAATTCCTTTCAGTCAAATGACAGCCCCTTTGAATCAACCTAAGTGAAGGTCCATCTGTAATTACTATTCCTCAGAGCTGTCAGCAGTGTCTTCAGCATGTATTCTGCCACTACCAAGATTCTTTAACAAATTAAAAATAAAAATTTTAGAACCTTTTGCACAAAACATGAACGAACTCCAGAGAAACAACTGGCCGCTGCTTTTATCCCTAATGTCTCTTCTCTATTTTTCTGAGAGAAACAATTTTTGTGTTTAATCCTTGAAACTGAGAAAATAAACCAACTATACCATAAAGCTGGAAATTCTAAAGACGTAGTTGAAACATGAAATTAATAGCTGGCACTGTAATTACACAAGATAACTTGAAATATACTGGCCGCATTATAATATAACACAATATAATATAATACGATAGAATAGAATGTAACATAACTTCATACAATCTCACCTGCCAGATACGGACAATACATGCATATGCCATCAAACAGTGCTGCTGATGAAAAGGAGAACTATGACCAGAAATTGAAGCCATTAATGTCTGTGCTCTAAACAAACCTTCCAATTGTTTAATATTACTCAAATCTTCCAAATTAATTTGGGGCATGGTATCATTTCCTCCAATGTTCATCTTCAAATTTTCTGTAGGCAAAAATTTTGGTATAGTATTTTTTTCTGTTAAAAAACAAATAACATGCTCACAGTGACAGTACTTAAAAATGTGTTCAAAAGTTAAAACTTCTGAACTTAAAATGAAAATATTTATGGAAAAAAAAAAACAGAAAAATGGAAATCCATCTACTGAGGATGTTCTTATGGTGACGCAATGCTACTTATACCATGTTTTCTATGAATAACGTACCAGGTATGTATACTAAATGATGTAAGTTGGACACAGAAATGAAATCCACAGCAAGCATACTTTCAATTATGTCTTCTTGAAAATAAATCTGTGGGAAAGATGCTCTAACTTATTTATTTCAGCCACTCAAGCAGTGTTGCAGTCCAATCAAAAATCCTCTTGATCCTGACACGGTGGTTTCTATGGTGACCAAAGACCATGTCCTAACTACCAGTAGCCTAGTTGGCAAGAAGCGTGCTTGGCCAGCACTCATTTCCAAAACAGAAATGGGCAATAACCCGCTAACAGATGGGTCAGTGCCAACTAAGTCTAGAACATAGCTCAAGGTCACCGCTGTGTCTGTAATGAGGTATCTTACTGGCTCTTGATGGCAACTACAGAACATACTCTGCTCCTCAACCCTCTCTTTTGTGCTGTGTAATTCTAGTAATTTTTCAGTTTTACTGATGTTTTATAGAAATGCCAATGCGTCTTGAAAGTCAGCTCAAAACCAAGTAATCAGCAGACTTTCAGCTTAAAGTGAAGTACTATAAAGACACAGTTCTCTTTCAACATCAAATTGATGTTCTACAACATAAAGCAGAGTGCAGGAACATTAACACCTATCACATAATCCCCTGACTGTCACAGATGAAGTTATTAAAGTTACAAGCAAACTGAATGAATTCTGAGCATGACTAACACCATATAAAGTTAGGGAAAGGGACAGTTCAGCAGATTAATTTTATTCTTTCATAATTAAAGATACAGATGGCAAGATACAGACAGGATAGGTGGCCTGTGCGTTGCGTAGGAAATTGGCTAATAGGCTGCACTCAGATGGTGGGGATCAATGGTTTTTACTCAGGCCGCCAGCCTGTGACAAGTGGGGTCCCCCAGGGATTGGTACGCATGCTGCTCAACATCTTCCTCAGTGATCTGGATGATGGGATTGAAAGCATCCTCACCACGTTTGCTGATAACACCAAACTAGGTAGCGAGGAGGACATATCAGAAGGGAGAGCCTTCTTACAGAGAGACCAGGACAGGCTGGAAAGTGGGATAGAAAGAGCTGTATGAAGTTTAACCAAGACAAGTGTAAGGTCCTGCACCTGGGACAACATAACCAAAGAGCCCAGTACAGAGGGTAGTATGTAGCTGGGGAGCAGCCTTGCTGAAAGGGATCTGGGTCCTGGTGGACAACAAGCTGAACGTGAGTCAACAGTGTGCTGCTACAGCAACGAAGACAGGTTGGACCATAGGCTGCATTGGCAGGGCATTACTAGCAGAGATAGAGATGTCACCATCCTGCCCACTGTACTCAGTGCTTGCAAGGCTGCAGCTGGAGTATTGTGTCCAGTTCTGGTCCCCACAAATTAAAAAAGACAGAGACAGACCAGAGAGGGTTCAAAGTAGAGCCACAAAGATAATCAACGGGCTGGAGAGAACCTGCCCTATGAAGAAAGTCTTAAGGAGAAGAGAAGGCTCAGGGGGACCTCGTCACACTTTTCCAGTACTTAAAGGGCAGCTGTAACGAGGACAAAGGCTCTGTCTTCACAAGAAGCCACATGGAGGGGACGAGGGGCAACAGGTACCAGTTGCACTGGGAGAGGTTTAATCTTGACATAAAAAAGAAATTTTTTACAGTGAGCACAATCTATCAGTGGAACAACCTCCCCCAGGGACATGGTGGAGTCACCTCACTGGAGGTTTTAAAGACACAACTGGACAGGATGCTAGATAATTTCACCTAGGCTCCCTTCTCCACAGAAGTTTGGACCAGGTGATCTTTTGAGGTCACTTCCAACCTGGGCTGGTTTAGATTTGAATCTAATTTTTCTTATTATATTATTTGTTTCCATTAAAAGTTTTGTAAAAAATTTCTTGAAACATAGGAGGTGTAAGAAGTCCAGTAATCATAAGCAACCATGTGAAATTGGATGGGAAGATCAATAAAGAACAAGTACAAACTTTAAATCACCACAGGGCTGTAAAAAAAAACAACAAAACCACTAACAGAAAAGCATGAACACAGTATTTCTACTGTGACTTTAATCAAATGTCTGATACTAGCGACGTTGAACATTTATCTTTTTCAATGCAAAAACCATAAGTGCTTGTCTGATCTATCTCATCTATCCACACAAAAATAAGAGCAGAGCAGATGTTGATTAATGCCACACAGTACAATGTTGTTCCAGATATTAGATACTTGTTTTCCAACTAAGTAATGGTGTATCCTATCAAAATAGGTCACTGAGTCCATACCACTGCAAGTGGACACGAAGCAAAAGGACCAAATAATTTTTGCACAGTTATATAAGTACTTGAAAGCGTACGCCCCTTTCAAAGTCATTTTTGAAAAAACAATCCTAAAGTACTAGATAAAACCAAGGGAAGAGCAATGGACATAGGTACCCAAATCTGGGCACAGAAACCACTTTCTACAGTGACATCTGGCCCTCCATGAGGATGCGTTTGAGACAAACTGCCCAGCACTGCCTCCTGGCAGCATCTCACAACTCAGGAACCCTACCTCAGATAGGAGCTCTATCTTACGATACCAAAAGACTGAGGGTAGGTCTCCATGGCACAACACAGAATTCACAGATATATTTAAGCAAGCCTTCAACAAATGACAGTGAATACTGGAGAAAGTACAGCCAAGCTGGTGCCATTCTTTGTGGTAACTAAGTTGTAAATTAAAAACATCCCTTGCATTTGCTGCTGAGAAATTCCTCTGAAGGATATACACCTTTTACATACCTTCTTCTTGTGAGGACTGCATAGAAAATTTCATATGCAGCAAGAGATCTACCACCCAGTCAAGAGGTTTAATGACATCATCGAGAGGAAACTGGTTACAATACAGCCATTCAGCAAATTCCATCAGGTAATCAACTTTCTTCCATTCATGTTCTCGTTTCTATAAAAGTAATAAAGGAGGAGTTTGTTTATATTTGGTGATGTAAACCATCAAAATGAAATTCAAAAGTTCAGTATAGTCTTAACAGAAACAAAAAATAATAATATGACAGTGAGCGGTTTTATTTGCACCACGTAATCAGAGTTATGCTCAACAGAATGTAACAGAAAAATCTACCAATTAATTCTTTAACAAAACTTCTTGCAATTGGCTACTCTTAAATGTTTTTCTTCGACAGGACTCAACTGATTTTTTTACTGGATACCAAGATTCAACCATACACAGTTTTCCAGCTGAAGAGCAATTTCAAAGTTATAAAAAGCAATGGTCAAGTATATGGCCTTCCTACCAGTGCAATTATATACCTCACAGAACTTGCAATGCCGCAAACCACTTGAGAAACATCAGCATTTGAACATACAGTAAAACCCGACAAACCTGTAAAGCAATGATTGCATTTTGAAAACAGCTTAACTGTCCAACAATACTTCTGGAGACGGGTACCAAATGACGCCACATACGTGACACACAATCTTCACTTTCATCTCTGAATTTCTGAATGTCCATCATAAAATTGCATCCCAATCCTGCCTTCACTGTAGCCATACGTTTAAAAATCAGGCTAGAAAAACACCAAAAAAAATTGCAAATTACTTGCATCTGTACCTGTAAAGTAACTTTGTGAGGATAGATATACTAGTTCACATCAGTACAGTTCAGAGATGTAAAGTTCATAAACCGACATAAAAAGGCATAAATCTTTGAACTCAGGTAAGACTATGTAAACAGTACCCTAGATAATTTAGTTTCCATTTAACATTAATGGGTTTAGAGCTAGGAAAATTAAAGTTTTTGCTATATAGTCACATTTCATGTGCCTGTTTTCTTGGAAAAGCAAGATACTGCTTATACGCAAGTTTTAAAAAAATTAAATTTACAAATATTTGAACAGATTAACAATAAGAAGCACTGCTAATGTATGTCTTCTTCATCAAAAAGACGCAACAGTGTTTTCTAACAGAAAGAACTGACAGGCTGACAAAAACTAATCATATATTTTCCCAATGCAAAAGTTTTATATTTCTCAAGAATCAGGATGCTTATTTTAATAAAAATAAGTCAACCAACTTACAGTCTGTGTCTTGTCTGAGGCAACACTTGAATAGCTTCATCCAGGACTTTTAGTGCTGTCTCCCAATCAGCTTTATCAGCATATATGTGAAACAATAACCCATATAAGGAGGTCCTTAATGTTAGATCTTCCTCAGCACCTTTGAAGTATATTCAAATGATTTATTGATATACTGCAAAATTAGAATAATGATATTACAAAATACTGCGTTTTTTTTATTACCAGACCAAAAGAAGGAAGAACATGCCTGGGAGAAAGCATCCAACTGATAAGCCAATATTTTGAAAATCCTTTGTAATCCACTGATGCAAAGGCAATGTATCTTTCTGCTCCTAAAAAGATCAAAAAAGAAAGAATAAAAAAAATCCCTTTGCCTTTCAGTTAACATATGTCTTTAAGTATTACTGTACTTCTGTTTCATTTGTAAACCAGTTAATATGGTTAATATGAACTAGTAACCTGTTACTTAAACAGCTGCTTATGCAGGAGATGAAAAACACAGCCATTTCTCCAGAATGAGTTCTATAATACAAAACCAACACAGCAATAACCAGACTCAGCAATATTCAATCAGTTACACTGATTAAATAACACGAACTCTTGAAGTACTCTGTCAGAGAATCACAGAATAGCTGAGGTTGCCCGGGACCCTCTGGACCTCTCCTCTCCTCTACCCCCCTGCTCAAAGCAGGCTGAAATCGAGCAGGTTGCTCTGGGCCTTGTTCTTTTGAGTACTCCAAGCAGAGACTCCGCAACCTCTCTGGTCAAAAATTACTAACAGCTTATTTTTTCAGATAATTTTCAGGTCATTTTTAGAAGAGGATGTAATGTCTCTTGTCCCATTTTGCTTAGCTGGCTTTACCTGTGAAAATTTGGCCATCACAATTCTCACCCAAAGGTGAGAGACACGGTAACTGCTGCCCTCCCCTCTACAGCACAGTTTTGCAACTTCGAAGACATATTCACTATCTTGTTTCACAAATAGATCCATATACAGTTCTACTGATATACTGACCACTGAGTACATAAAGGACTATGCCAATAAATTATCTGAGCTGTAGCTACAACTTTTGGGTACTCATTACATTAGCATCATCAAAGATTTATCAGATTTGGTCAAATCAGCATTTACTTCTGTGAAGGCACAAAGTCTGACAAACCTAGTGGCCTTCTATGATGGATTGACTACACCAGGGGACAAGGGAAGAGCTATGGATGTCATCTACCTGTATTTCCATAAGACCTTTCATATGGTCTTGCTGCTAAATTGGAGAGATATAGGTTTCATCGATGGACTGTTAGATGGATAAGGAAGTGGCTGGATGGCCGCATCCAAAGAATTAGTCAATGGCTCAAGGTCCAAGTGGAAACCAGTAGTAAGTGGCATCCCTCAAGTGTCTGTACTGGGACCAATACTGTTTAATCAGTGACACAGACAATGAGATTGAGTACGCTCTCAGCAAATTTGCTGATGACACCAAGCTGAACGGTGCAGTTGATTCACTAGAGGGAAGGGATGCCATCCAGAGGGACCTTGACAGGCTTGAGAGATGGGCCCCCACAAGAACCTCATGAAGTTCAACAAGGCCAAGTGCAAGGTCCTGCACCTGGGTCGGGGCAATCCCCAATATAAGTGCAAGCTGGGGATGAACTAAGACCAGTCCTGAGGAGAAGGACTTAGGGACACTGGTAGATGAAAAACTGGACATGAGCTGGCAATGTGCAGTGGCAGCCCAGAAAGCCAAACTGCATCCTGGGCTGCAACCCCAGCAGCGTGGCCAGCAGGGTGAGGGAGGGGATTCTGCCGCTCTGCTCCACTCTGGGGAGACAACGCCTGGAGTACCGTGTCCAGTTCAGGTGTCCCCCGCACAAGAAAGACATCGACCTGTTGCAGCGGGGCCAGAGGAGGCCACGAAAATTGTCAGAGAGCTGAAGCACCTCTGCTAGGAGGACAGGCTGAGAGCTGGGTGTCGTCAGCCTGGAGAAGAGAAGGTTCTGGGGAGACCTTATTGTGGTCTCTCCATTTAGAAAGGGGTCTTAGAAGAAAGATGAAGAAAGGCCTTTTATCAAGGCCTGTAGTGACAGGACAAGGGGTGACAGTTTTAAACTGAAGAAGTGTAGTAGGTTTAGGGCATCTCCCACCTCTCTGGGCGACCTGAGCCAGTGTCTCACCACCCCTCACAGGGAAGAATTTCTTCCTTGTATCTAGCCTAAATCTCCTCTCTTTTAGTTTAAAGCCCTCACCCCTTGTCCTACTGCTCCCCTCCCTGATCCAGAGTCCCCCTCAGCTCTCCTGGAGCCCTTTTAGGCACTGGAAGGGGCTCTGAGGACTCCCCGGAGCCTTCTCCTCTCCAGGCTGAACCCCCCCACCTCTCCCAGCCTGTCCTCCCAGCAGAGGGGCTCCAGCCCTCGCAGCATCTCCGGGGCCTCCTCTGGCCCCGCTCCAGCAGCTCCGTGTCCTTCTGCTGTTGGGACCCCCCGAGCTGGAGGCAGCACTGCAGGGGGGTCTCCCCAGAGCGCAGCAGAGGGGCACAATCCCCTCCCTCGCCCTGCTGGCCACGCTGCTTTTGATGTCTTGCTTTTTAATATAACTTGTTAAGGGTTCACTCTGAAAATAGGCTGTGGTAGTGAGTTAACTATATATACATAATGAAGTATTCCATTTTATTGGTTTTAAAGATAACATCTCTGAAAGTAATTAAACCTTCAGAACTGTGCCTATGGGCTATATATCCAAACGCTGTCAATGTTCCATTAAGTTTACAGTCTTCGCTGTGCTTCCAAGCACACATCAGTTCTGTCTCCTACACACCCAGGATCAAGCAGACCAGTCACCATCTCTGACTATTTGTGATTTATACATGGCTTGAGGAGAAATCAAAATTAAGTTTTCTACTCTTGTACTACACAGCTTGATGAACCAAGATGCAGGCTCACATTGGTATCACTGAACTTGAATGCAAGAGTTATTAATAAACCCTTCAAGCTCTAATTGAAATTGTGCCCATGGAAATGCACAGGAAAACTCACATCAGCTTCACTGACATGTAAATCAAATCTAGAAAGAGAAATGGATCAGCTCTGGGGAATTCTGAAGTAAGAAAAGTTGTAAATGTGTAGGGAGGTTTCAGTTTGCAGAAGAAATTTCATATGGCAAGACATGTTACATGATACACATCTCCTACATATTGTTTCAAAGGGATCACTTCAGTTTACGCATGCTGTTCATAATCAACAACTATTTAATTTTGTCACAGAATCACAGGATGGTGAGGCTTGTCAGGGACCTCTGGAGCTCCCCCAGTGCCACCCCCTGCCAGAGCAGGGGCACCCACAGCAGTGGCACAGGACAGCGTCCAGGCGGGTTTGGAATGGCTCCAGAGGGGGCGACTCCCCCACCTCTCTGGGCAGCCTCTGCCACTGCTCTGCCACCCGCACAGCAAAGAAGTCCCTCCTCAGGTTTAGGTGGAACTTCCTATGGTCAAGTTTGTGCCCGTTACCTCTCTTGTTCTATCACTGGGCACCGCTGAAAAAAGACTGTTCCCATCCCCCTGGCACCCTCCGTTGAAGTATTTATAAGTATTGGTAAGATCCCGCCTCAGCTGTCTTTTCTCTAGACTAAAAAGCCCCAAGTGCCTCAGCCTTTCCTCATAAGAAAAGATGCTCCAATCCCCTGAGCATCTTTCTAGCCCTTTGTCACTGACTCTCAGCACAGTCTGAATTATAATTACTTTGTATTGCCAAAGTGCTAAATAGTCTTTTAAAAACTGAAGACATGCAAAGTAAAAATTCCTTTTCGCGGGTAGAAGAGAAATTTGAATGTGAAGGTGTGGGGAACATTAATTTTGTCCCTTTTTTTTTCCTGAGTTTCTGTTTTAAGATGTATTATCCTCCTTCCTGGAAAAGACAGATTTTTTTTTTCTGGATTTTCTTTTGAATATTTTCTAAACATTCCCTTTTGTAAACTTCACAAAGTGAAACACTACAGCCCTTCAGAGAGCAAATTATTTTGAAGAAAACCACTGCAAGTCTGACAATTGCCTAAAACCAGAAGAATCAACAAACAGAAATAAAGAGTATGTGATTCCCTGTATGTGTTTGAGTGTGTGCTATGTGAATGCAGGTAAGAAACCATGTATGTGTTTATGACAAGTAACTCACTGTCCCCTCTTAGGAAAGGTATCTTGAAGTATGCACCCAGAGCTTCAGAGCAAACCAAAATTTTTCTTTATCATCAGCACCAATCACTAAACACAAGCACAATGAACAATACCCATGAGATATTCTTACCTGTTTATTTTTAGATTCTGCTTTAACTATATTCTTAAGAATTATTTCAGTAGGTTCTTTAAACTGCGCTCTGTCATGTGGAGAACTTAACAAAGGTAAACACGTATTCCAAAAGTGTCTAGCTGCAAACATTACAAGGGAATAATTTCCAGCTTCACCTGCATATCTGAAGGAAGTGAAGAACAGATTAATGAAGAAAAACAATCACACTCTAGCCAAAATAAAGGATTTTACTTCTACAAACATGTGAGTTTACCTGATCTAGGCACCACCATATATAATCTCAGCAATGAGGCGTTAGCACGAGCTTCATATTTTCCATTTTTATATACAAAGCACCATCACACGTTCAGCAGAAGTAGCAATAAACAAGTACCATATTGATGGATTTACTGTGTTTCTGTGTAATCTTAGCTCAAGAACCTTCATTAAAAAAATACTAGAAATCTACTCCAGATGTTCTCATTGGAATAATCTACTTCTATGGCTTCCTATTATGTTAGTTCCTCAAATCTACTCCAGATGTTCTCATTGGAATAATCTACTTCTATGGCTTCCTATTATGTTAATTCCTCATTCTAAAAACATTAAAAAATAGAACAAAACAACTATTAAAATGCTATGGATTTTGTACAGTTAATACAGTACCACTGTAACACACGAACATACCCTGAATGTCTCTAGCTGCATTCAAATTGTTTTGAGCATATTCCATGCAATGTTACTTTGAATTAATGAAATTTAATATTTCTCCAGATTGTGATACAACACAGTACTCACATGAGTGACCAAAAGCTTTAAAATTTAGCTAAAAATTATGGACTAGTATAAACAAATAGTTTTACTATTTTCAAAAAACTAGGTTTTGAATCTGTCAATCTTTGTCATTTTCTCCTACAGTTTCATGATTTCTAGAGTCCGTATGCTCATATACTTTATGTCTTAACACTAGACATAAGGTCTAGTGTTTGCTCATCACTTTTTGTGTCCCTTTTGGAATGTGTTGAGCTAAATATATATGCTTAATCCTTCCTGAAAAAGTGCTTGTCATAACATGTAAATTTAAAAAAATACAGATTCATCTGCAACATGACATCACCCAACTAGTCTAACTTCATTCATCACTCTCTTTTTAATGATCAAAGGAAGGAAGGAAGAAAGTATTACAATACCAACAACCTGACATCAGCCATCACATTTTCGTCTTCTATGGGTTCTAATTGCCTGCTTTTGCTCATTAATTTATTTCTTCCAAATAAAATTCATACCAAATTCACACATCATCCATGTATCACCTTCTCCTGCCTATTCATTATTTAAAGCAATCTTTCCATTTTGGGTTCAGGACATACAGTTCACAATATGATGCTCCGCAACAGTAGAGGCTGAGGACTGACTGGCTGAGCAGAAGCTCTGCTGAAAAGGACGTGGGGGTCTTGGTGGACAGCAAGCTGAAAACGAGCCAGCAGTGTGCTCCGGCAACAACAGCCAACAGCACCTCGGGTCGTATTAACAGGAACAGACAACAGATTGAGGTAATTGATTATCGCCCAGTAGTCAACACTCGTTAGACCACATCTAGACTACTGCATCCAGTTCTAGGCCACCCAACACATGACAGACGTGGACAAACTGCAACGAGCTCAGTGGAGGGCCACCACGATGATCTTGGGACTGGAGCACTTGCCTTGAGAGGAGAGGCTGAGACTACAGGGCTAGTTCAGCTCGAAGAAGAGTTGGCTTTGGGGGACTGAACAAGAAGTTTCTCAATAACCTAGCAAAGTTATTGAGAAGCAGTAGCCAGGCTCTTCATAGTGGTTGGCAGGACAAGCAACAACAGGCGTTAGTTGAAATAAGAAAGGTTCAGAGTGGATATAAGCAGAAACTTTTCCCCCATGAGTACAGTCAAGCAGTGGAGCAGGTTACTCACAGAGATTCTACAGTCTCCATTCCTGGAGGTTTTCAAGACTAGACTGGACAAAGCCCTGAGCTGGCCCTGCTTTGAGCAGGAGTTTGGACTAGAGCCCTTCTGAGGTCCCTTCCAACCAGATTTTCCTATGATCCTATGGCATTACAAGATCAGCTATGTGGAAGACAAATTAAGATACTGATAAATTCACTAAACCGTAAAAACTTGTCAAATCCTTTGTTAAGCATTTCAACTCACAACTATTTTGATTTTTATCAGTCTTGGGAGAGAATATGTTGATCCCTTGTAAATCAAATTTAAGGTCTGGTTTACATTAGTCTTCTCTGAAAGTAAAACATACCTGGCACTCTCAACAAAGGCTTTTGATGCTGCTACACGCAAATGTCTTCTTCCAGACAAATTTTCCATTATACTTTTTCCTTGTATGCAGGCAGTAATACTTAACATTTCTTGCCTCACTCTGTTACCAGGCCTGAATAAAGGCAAATAATTAAAGAATTGCTAGTCTTACAGTCTAGGAATATACCAGTTCCTATTAATGATGCTTTCAAGTTGTCACTAAATAGATGTCCCTAGCTTTGGAAATTACAAATATTTCTACTGACTTTTCTTTAAAAATCAGAAAATATTTGAAAAACTGAACATTTTGTGAAAAGATATCAGAAATAAAATATCTTTTTTGCAGCTCTAATGAAAATAACCGTGAAATCAGATTAAAAGATTATTATCTACATTTAGCAAGGGGAGATTTGGGGTTTTCTCCTCATCATTCACTATTGTACATCAAACAAAATATTAGTCCAAAGTCAAACTTACATGGCAAGCAATTAAAAACAGAAATAGGGAAAATTAGAGAACTTTTGATACTTTCTTTTGGAATTGGTCTCTCTTTTGTCTGGTAAAGTATGCACAGGGCTCTGGAGAAATTGATTTGGATCATAGTCCACTACATTTAAAAAAAAAAGAAAGGTAGATTTCAGTCCCAGCAGATAATCAGTTAAAAATAAATAGGTAAATAAATTTGTTATCTTTGGTTAATAGTGATTTTGTAAGAAAAGAATTAATGTAATTTGCAAGATTTTTTTTTAATGCCTTAGTTACAATGTGCAACCATATACAGAAATGTAGACATTCTAGCCAGCCTAGTTCCTACCCTGTGGTGTTCAGGAAAGGACACCAGTGTGCTACAGTACAGCTTAACAACAACAACAACAAGTTAAAAATAAGTATTTAACCCTTCTTTGTCCTGAAGCTGTGCTTTGCCATGGGAAGACTGAGTTTATCTTTCATTTCTCTGGAAACAGTATTGACAACCCATGACTACATTTCTTTGTCAAACAATTAAACATTTTATCATTCAACAAGTTTGCAGATTGCTAGATATGCAGCAAGTATTTTCTCGATTTCTGTAATGTTCTGAAACTATCTGTTTCATATTAAGATATCTTATTTCACAGAATCACAGATTTGGTTTTACATGTTCTTCCCCACATAGCAAACATCTATGAATTTCAAAGAGCAGAATTTTTTTTTAAAGAGAAATTATTTTTTCAGACAGAAAAATGAACAATAAATTATATTCAAAGTCTTTCACATGTTTATTTCAAACTCCCTACATTCCACCAAACTGTTACTAAGTGGAGTTGACTCCTTCCTCTTTTGATAAGATTACATTCGGGTTTTGGAGGAAATTATATTAAAAATAGAAGGAATGAAGCATTCTTCCTTTCTATAATAAAGGACTCCATCAACAGATCCATTTATATACGAAACCTTTTTTTCTTCTTTGAGATCAAAGTTTTAAATTATCAGTTAAGTAAGACACTGAGCTTTTAAAGACCTGAGTTACATTCCTATTGCACCCATATGCATCGGTGGTAATAAAGACCAAAACGACTACCTGACACAGGAATATAGTAGCTGCCATCACCTGTGACCACCCACAGCTCCGCCGTGTTCCATGAACTGTGTAGACCCTTTGTGTATTATAGCCAGTTCAGCACTGGAAGTAATTTGTGTCAGAAAAACAACTAGAACAAGCTACTTTCTGCTTGGAAATTATAAAAGTGTGAAAAGAGCATGATTGCCAGAGACCACTTCAGAACAGCAACGCTCTCCAGGAAGACACTCAGGCGCACGGATATGTATGACCTGTGGCCTCACTTGGATAACAAAATTCATATATCTTCCTGAACTGGGTCCAGAGCCACAATCTGGATCTCAGACTGCCTTTTACTCAGGCTACGCTGCAGAGTTAAAACATCAGCTGTGGTACTGAAATAGCTGGTAATGACAGAGTCAGCAGAAGTATGAAAATTTCACTTTCACCTCTAACAGTACAGTCTCTTTGTAAAAAAGATTCTTTCACTTTTGATTTTGTGATCAGATGCATTTACCCTAGATGTTCACTTCAAAACTTAGTTCAAGTTATACCACAGTGTCATGCAAAATTCCACATACTTACATTTCATATTTCTTAGTATCTGTATTGTGGAAGAAATCCTCATGTGATTGCAAGATCCTTTTGGAACAAGTTGTCACTATTTCGTAGTCATGTGATACGTATGCAAAATATGTAAGTCGTGTCAGTGTCTGCAGTTCCACTAAGGAATCTGACCAACTGCACTCTAAAGCCAATTTCACTAACTGGGGGGGGAAAAAAAAAGAAAGAAAAAAGAAGAAAAAAAAATGAGTTAAAATCTCGGGGTTTTATCATGCTTTTTTCTATAGCGTTACATGCTTACAGGTGTACCTTCCACGCAACCCACCTGGACATGGAACAAGCACGTGATAAAACAATCTAAAAAAACAAAGAATTACAAGAACAATCAAAATGTACAACAGAGAAGCATCGTTCACCCTGTAATAAGTACTATAATAGCGTATGTAAATCCAGGTGTAAAAGTGCATGACTTCTGACCAGCAGTATCTGCCAGGACTTACTTCTATGTCCTCAGTTCTCTTCTGAAAAATCAGTGGAACAGGACTTCTGAAATTCAGAGTCCATTTTAGTTAAGCCAAAGGTAAGAATGGGAGATAGAACTGGTTTTACAACAACAGTGTTTCATATACAGTTTCATCATAGGATCTAAACGTCTTCCTTGCTTTTGGGCGTCAGTCAGAAAGTTCCATCTTTTTAAGATTATGGGAATTGTTAATGAATTGGTCAAAATGAGGCTGCTACAATACTGCTCTTCAAAACGAAGCCACTGAAGTAATAGCTAAAGCTAACTCATAATATTTGGCATAAATCTGTAGACCAACTAGAGTTAAGATACCTAAATATTTATAAGGACCCAGATTCTAGTCTTCAAAAAGACAGACTTCTACAAAAGCGTAAGACAATGTCACCGTATTCCTAGCTAAATGGGGAAATACAACTTAGTCCTTTAAGAAAGCTCTTTAACAGGAGGTGGAAGTTATAAATGTGGTAATCAAACAGCTAAGACTACAACTCACTGTTTTGAAAATACAGGGTATTGACTTTTCTAAATCACCTTTATTCCTCTTGAATAGCCTAGTATACAACAGTGCCACAGGAAAAGCATGGCACTATTCAGCATGAGTAATTATGGAAGACTGATGAAAAGCAAGTACTTTAAGAAACTATGCCTCATATAAAATTCACCCAAAAGCCACCTAATTCTTTAAATCATAAGAAAGTGTAGTTGTGATCTGCCTTGCAACTGTCAAAAGTAAATTCGATATAACATTAAGCTTTCTGTTGAAACTAAATACTTCCAATACAAACCCTAAAATGCACTTCTCTACAGCTCCCTGAAAGGAAGGTGTAGTAAGGGGGGGTCGGTCTCTTCTCCCAAGGAACAGGCGGTAGAACAAAGGGAAACAGCCTAAAATTGCGCCAGGGGAGGTTTAGATTGGAAATGAGGAAAGATTTCTTCACCAAAGTGTTGTCGAGCACTGGAAGAGGCTGCCCAGGGCAGTGGTGGAGTCGCCATCCCTGGAGGTGTTTAACAGATGGGCAGGCCTGGTGCTGAGGGACACGGGTTAGTGGTGGACTTGGTAGTGCTGCGTAACGGTTGGACTCGATGATCTTAAAGGTCTCTTCCAACCAAAACGATTCTATGATTCTATAAAGTTTTCTCCACAAAAAATGGAAGGTCAGAAGTATGGTTCTGTATGCATTCATCTGAACCCATTCAGTTCATCTGATGGTTATGGAAATAATCCGTTAGAGCAACATGGGAATAATTCTAATACTGGTATTCTAATGCTGGTTTTTTGGTAAACGAAAATACTCAGTCACAAAAATCTTCTACCTGTCATAACTACCCAATCTCTTGGAAAGTTCTGAATGAAATAGTGGTACAATAGAAGTTTCAAAATTAATTTTGCCTCTATCCAAAACTGAAAGCACATTTATACTATGCAATTTCTTGAAATTTGAGAGCTAATAAACCAAAACTAAATACCTGAGATAAGCTAGGAACAGTGAAATCCACGAGGCCCAAGCCATTACATGAATACATTTCTAGACCAAGAAGAACTCTTGCCATAGGATTTTGTGCTCCGTCATTATTCTAAGCAGAAATAAAAAAATCACATTAACAGTTTTGGGGTATTTTTTGCAAGTAAACATTATTAAATACATCAGTTGAGATGACAAGGTAAAATTACTACGTTTGAAAATCCCAATTTGCATTAAGCAAGTCTTCCTCTCCTTACTGTTTCCTTAAAATGGGGCATTTTATGTATTTATTTACTTTTAATTGACATCGTGAACCCTGAACAACTACAATTTCAACACTAAAAAAACACAGCAACACTACAATGAATGTAAATTCTCTATACCACTGAGGGATTAAGGTTTTATAGACATAATAAAATAAAAATATAGGAATAAAATATTAATTTCCAACTTACTAGATCCATATTCTATCTGTAAAGCGACTGTATTAAAGGCTGATATAAATATAGCTGATTTTTCTTAACGTTTTTAATGAAGCAATTTTATTATTTTAAATGTATGAATTCAAACCCAACTTTGTTATACGGTCATCATATGACAGACATCACCATAATTATTCTTAGCAGCTAAAAACAGAAGGTAAACTCACTACTATGCCCAACGTGAAAAATTTGCTGTATTCCATAAAGATATATGGGAACTACAGCCAAAATTTATTTTCAACATTGTATTCAAATACATAGAAGAAAATGTACATTGATAATTTCAGTCATTATTAAATGAATTTATAAATTTAACTTTTCAAATAAAAGCGTCAACATTATGCAGGACTTCAGAGAAATAATACTACCTCCTCAGTCCCAAGTTTATGTCCAATCTGCTGCTGATTTAACTGCTTTGCCTTCACCCAGGTAGCAATGATCTGCTGCTGTGCACCAATAGGTACTGGTTCATCAGGTATGGTTCCAGTTGTCACGTTTAGTGCAAATTCACAAACCTAAACACCAAGAAGGAAAAAAAAAAAAAGACTGAAACGCAGGAGAAATGTGGAAAGCTCTTTGTATGGAACACGCCGTACATGAGTTATTTTTAAATTATTGCACACACACATCTCAGCCTAACAACATCTCCATTAAGTCAAGCCATATAGCCAACAGAAGTTACAGTACTCCGTCCCACTTGGTGAAGAACTTCAGTGTGCATCTGGGGAAGACCTGTGGTGGCAGGAACTGTAAAAGATGGCAGCTTATTTTTTTCAAAAATTTCTACAATTTAATTTATATGAATTGTCATATATGACAGCAGACCAAAAAAGACTACAAAAAATGAGGGCTTTGTACCTCTAATGCAGCTTTGATATCAGGAAGTCCACTGGGATCTACTGAAAAAGACGGGATGACATTTGCTTTTTCCTCTTTCTTTGCTTCAGCTTTTCTGCTTCTGTCTGTTGCTGCATCTTTTTTTTTCTTCTCAGCAAGTTTTGGCTTTGGAATCCAACAAAGAATTAAGCCCCGAGCCAAAGCATTACATAACATCAACAAAATCGCAGTACTTCTACAGAAGAGAACAAAAATCAGAAGTGCATACTGCATCAGATCAAAATAAGAGGAAGCAATAGAGTTTATTACTTTCAAGTAACAAACATTACTTGAAAATCTAGATTTTTCTTAGAAATTAAAGTTATAGATATTACAAAAGAATCTTCCCATTGGAAAAACAGTTAAAATGATTAAATGTACAAAAAAACCCCACAACCAACATTCATAGTTTACATCCTATTTTTCAGCTCTTTCTGTAATTGAAGCTTCTACTTTCTCACTGAAAAAGAATAAATTCATACTTATGTCAGACAAACACACTAAAAATACGATTTTTTATTAGTGGGCTGCTATGCATGAAAATAGTAACTATTTCCTAAAAAAATAACCTAAGCCAAACACCTCACATAAAACCATTTACTTATTACGCTGTATTACTCTTCATACCAACCATAGCGCTGAGGTCACTGTCAATAATGTGCTAAAATTTCTAGGATTTTGTCCCACAGCCAGCCTTTGACTTGAGCATCTCCTCTGTCACAGCCAATGATTCTCCCATTGCATTTATTACAGAACAGGGTTTCTCTAAATCACTGTAGAATGTATGTTCCCATTTTCACGGTCTATTAATGCGCACATTCCCTTTATTTCTTTTCTCTTATATTTCAGAACCAGTAGTAACTACCTTACCCTGATTAGAAATATTTACAATGAACTATATTCACAATATAATTCAACTTCAGAGCAACTGACAGCAAGCCAACACATTTTGAGCTGTCCTGCAAGCTTGCAGGGTAAGAAGACTTTCCTGATTCTTTCTGAGTAGCTTCACAAAATGCTATTCCACATGCACACGTTGCTATTCCACAATGAAGAGAAATTAATCTTGCTTAGCCTAAAGTTAATACAGCTTATAGCGAAGAGTAATAAGGAACAAATAGAAAGGATTAAAAAGTCATTTTCACACCACGAAATTAAATTTATCTTCTGAACTACTCCGTATACAGCAAAGTCATTCTACTAATAATAAAAGTCAGCAATAAGTCTTTCGCAGCACAAGGTGATTTACCACGTTTGTAAAATATTTTTTGTGGTTTAGAAAAAAGTGCATGTTCATAACCAAACATTTAAATTTACCCATTGTGCCCAACAGTCTTCATGGACCCAAGAAGAGTCTGCAGATACTCGATAATCTCCCTCTGTCTTCCTGAAGAGATAAGATGTCTATTGTAGTTTAAGACATACACCACAGCATTGTGAACAATCCAGGCTTCATTGAGTTCTTCTCCTATTTCGGCTGCACGCTGGAAGTTTTCCATAGCATACTGAGATAAGTAGTCTATCCATAAACTGTAAAATTAATATAAAGAAGCTGTTACTCCAAAACTTCAATACTAGAAGGAATTATAAGGTTAAATATGCTGTAGTACATCTCGATCAAGAGCAACAAAAAAATTTTAATTACTTTTCAGTTGCATTTATTAAGTCTTCATCCATTAACCTGTATTTTACTTGGCTGAGAAGATTACTCGGGAAAGGAATTACTATCAACATTAAAACGAATAGTCTCTGACACTCAAATGCTATTAGCTTAAAAAATAGTGGCTATAGCTCATGCTTCATCCACATGTTTTTTTAAAATGCATGTGTGAACCCACACATCAGTGCTAGAAATCACTAAATATCCATGACGGGGCTCTACCTGAATACAGATACAAGTAAGCCATTCCACTCAAGTGTTAAGGAGGCGTCTCCTTCACTTAACAACTGCACGTGTTCTTGCTCTCAAAGATACTTCCAGATTTTCTGAACAAGTAAATTGATTTTTAATAGAATAATATCTTTTGAATAGTCTATGCAATAAATTTCTTTCGATAACTTATTTTCTTTTTTTTTTCCTAATTATCAAGAAGTACCATTACTTAGAAAAAGCAGTATGAAAAATGCAGTCCTGAATGACCATAGGGAATGGCCATGGTTAAGTCACAAAACCAAAAGCACAAGCTGACACAGGGTATTACTATGTCAACAATGGTACACAACACAGGAGAGCAAAGTGCTTTTTTTGCTCTGAGTCTTTAATCTAATTGGGTAAACTCAAAAACAGCTTGACAGCAAATTTTGGAACAGAACCTTCGTCTTCTGTGTCCCTTGGTTCTGAGCAGTTTATACTTTTTCCCATCTTACTAAACATTTGCAAGCAGACAGTGTGAGAACCTTTACTTAATCTTCAGACTCCATGAACAGCCTCAGGGACACAACTGACATCTTGTTCTTTCGGGACATGACCACTGTCACAAGAACGCTAATATTTGTTTGAATGTGAACAGAAGACAGTTTAAAAATCATATTCAGAATTCTCCCCCTTCTCCTCCTTCACAAGAAACAATCATGTGAGACCAGAAAGAAAACAATACTTGCTATGTTCTACTCTCCCTTACTCAATGGAACAGACTGAGTTTTCAAACTCAAGTAATTCATTGTATGTATTCGAGTACTTGGACATTGTTACAGTTATAGAAGCTACAAAGCAAGAAAAGACGTTCTTTATTTGGGGAAATATATTTTTAAATATAGAATTTCATGGTCTAAATGTCAATATAACACAGATTTAATAGTTTTTAAGGCTGGGATATGAGCTTCTAGTTTCAGAAAAATAAATGTTAAATGAAAAATAAAATGTACACTCCAGAATGAAAGCAAACTAAAGAAAAATTATTTCAAACAATTTTTCATTTTTTTTTCCTTTTCCCATCACCGTGACTACCTAAAAAGCATCTGGTGACAATGACTTTTACTAAGAAGAAATAACTTTTGCAATTATCAGCTGTGTGTGGTAATAACAATCTGTTAGCGTTCCTAGGTCTTGTTGTATATTAAAAAAAAGCACCTGTATGTATTCCATTCTGGATCACTTTCGGGAAGATATGAAACATATCCTGGACGATACTGGCTTGTCTCTTCTGGAGGCACAGCATGATCATTCAGTTCAATTCCCTGCAACCTTAATAAATGAATAGTTGCCTGGAAAGAGAAATAGATTTTCTACCCAAGTTATCATTGTGAAAATAGACTGTAACTTAGTATTAGTGTTGTCACCTCTTAAAAAATTAGAAAATACAAAATGCTTTTTCAGATGTTATACAGGCATGTACAACTATATGAAATACAATGTAAAATAGTTCATAATCTTCCGATTTTCTACAGCTAATTTTACCAAATAATTGTACTGAGAAAAGAAAAAAATTTTTTTTTTTTTTTAAATCATGCTGGAACTTTAAAGATCCAGAAAAATAATGTCACATGTCAAACACTTACAGTAGAATCCCTTGTAAAAAAGTGTTATCACCACCTGCAGTGAAACTATTGCTATAGTTACTTTCACACAGTATTTTGATAAAGATGCTTCATGAAACTACTTACTCCTCTAGCTCCTGTGGAGATAGTCAATAATTAAACTCAAAATTCCAGTGCTTTAACATTTATACATAAAATCATACATAAAACAAAGCCAAATGAAACAAATATGAATGACAGCTGTGTAATTTATTTACCTCTGCATTAATGAATCTTATTTCTGCTAATATTCTGAGTAAATCTCTTTCAAAAGAGAAGGATTTAACAGGTAGTGATGATTCTCCTGGTAAGCTGTCACCTTGATCATCATCCATCACAGTTATACTAGCTTTCTTCTTCTGTGCTGAAAATCAATCAATTAATCCATTATTATTACCATGCAAATCAGAAAAAAAATCACAGAATCAGACTGGCAGGGTTGGAAGGGACCTTCAGAGATCATCTAGTCCAACACCCCTGCCAAAGGAGGGTCACCTAGAGCAGGGTGGACACCTTCATTTTAAAATTTAAAAATCCCTACACATTCTTAAATCCACAATAAAGAGTTAACAAGTACACATTTAAAATTATTTCACTCAATTTCTTTTTTCATCAGTACAACTTACTCAAAACCCATTCTTCCCAAGCAGTGCTCAGGTATTGGTTACCTGTAATTTTACTGCATTTGTGCATAAACTTCAATATTTGCAGCAAATAACTTGCTCCAGTCATAACATGCACACTGAAACTACATTAATATGAACATAACCTATGCCATCTAGTTCAATTTTACTGCTTCAATGGAAGTAGAGCGCTGGACATTATGTGGTAGATAAAATCTCAGTGTGTTTAAATCATGGATGGGGTGGACTTTCTGGCAACACACACACATCAGTAAAGAGAAAAACAGCATTACTTTTCTTTGGTTTAACAATGAAGAGAAAGGACCACAATTTTTTTAATATAAACACAAAGTAAAAGCATAAAAGCTGTCACAGTGGGTTCCCTCTACATTGTTGGCCAACAGTGCGTGTTTGACGAAAGGCATAAAAAGTAGGGTAAACAAAGCTATTTTTTTTCCTGGCCTATCTTCACAGTTTTTCAGAATTTGCATCCAAGCAATCTCCTAAACCAGAGGTTCTGTTCAGCCCACCAAGCTCAATACTCTTCCTAAATCTAACTTACTAGTCTTTGTCTAATTTTTTTAAAATCATAATTTGATATTCAAAATTAACCTTTTAATTTCTGTTAAAAAGTAATGTGTTTCGTTTTTTTTTTTCTTAAAACCTACAGTCTGATAATTGGACTGGATTGCTCCTGGTTCCTAGACCAAGCACACGTATTTACTTTCTGCAGACTAGCAATGTCCAATCTTTCATCTCTTTTCCAAACTAAAGCGAAAAAGAAGTACTTACCAGAAACTCAAGGCAACCACATACCAAAAGCATCATTAATAGGAGCTGGTATGTTCTTTTTCCGTAACCCTAGAACATCTTGAATTATTTGCCTTTATTCAGGCCTGAGAACCCAGCAAGCCTCTGTAGAGGGCCTTCACACTACAACAATTATCTTTGCTCTATCCTCAATATGAAAACCTTTCATTTTTCTCACCCACTGATCCTAGAATTAGTAGGAGTAAAGAAAAATTAAGTGGAACATGAAAATGAACGCCGCCAACAGTTCTCCAAGAACTCCAGTCAATCCTAAATTTCTCTTTCTGCCTTGAGTATCTACAAGCTTATTCACACTATTTAACTACAAGTAGTATTCCCACAGTAAGAAACTGCCCAGAATAGGTTACCTCAACTGCTCCACCAAATGCAGCATTGTTTCCTTTGCATTTACAGAAACATGCGACGCTCAATGAAAGCATGAATGGGTTTCCAGGAGGCCACTCTACAGTTCTTGAGAATGGAGACCTTCAGCAAGGTCACAGTTATTGTTTGATTTCTAGCAAAGTTCTGCCTCTGAAAGCATCGACCAACTTCAGCAACCTCATAATAAACTTTGATAGAACCACTTGAAACACCTCTGAAAAGAGATGAAAAGTGTCTTGACTTCCTGCCTACCCAGGAAAAATGTTTAGACTGACACAGATACAATTAAAAAGCCCTGTAAATATTCAGAGTGTAAGAAATACAACTTTACCTTGGAGATGCAAAACTTATGAAAGAAAAAAAACCAACAACATACCAGTTCCTATTAGCAATGCTTTTGGTGCATGGTTGCCCCAAGTTTCTGGTAAGTACTTCTTTTTCCCTTTAGTTTGGAAAAGAGATGAAAGATGAATCATAGAATGGTTTAGATTGGAAGGGACCTTAAAGATCATCTCATTCCAACCCCCTTGACATGGGCAGGGACACCTTCCACTACACCAGGTTGCTCAAAGCCCCATCCAGCCTGGTCTTGAACACCTCCAAGGATGGAACATCCACAACTTCCCTGAGGAACCTGTTCCAGTGTCTCACCACCCTCACAGGAAAGAATTTCTTCCTTGTATCTAGCCTAAATCTCCTCTCTTTTAGTTTAAAGCCATCACCCCTTGTCCTACTGCTCCCCTCCCTGATCAAGAGTCCCTCCCCAGCTTTCCTGGAGCCCCTTTAGGTGCTGGACGGGGCTCTGAGGTCTCCCCAAAGACTTCTCCAGGTTGAACAACCCC
>VZSZ01000910.1:4321-29423 GCA_013398815.1 Ibidorhyncha struthersii | reverse complement strand
TACTCCAGGTGGGGTCTCATCAGAGCAGAGTGGAGTGGCAGAATCCCCTCCCTCGCCCTGCTGGCCATGCTGCTGGGGATGCAGCTCAGTATATAGTTGGCTTTCTGGGTTGCAAGCATATATTACTAGGTCATGTTGAGCTTCTCATCCACCAACAACCCCAAGTCTGTCTCTCAGGGCTGCTCTCAATCCATTCTCCACCCAGCCTGGATTTGTGGTTGGGGATTGCCCTGACCCACATGCAGGACCTTGCACTTGGCCTTACTGAACTTCACGAAGTTCGCACGGGCCCATCTCTCAAGCTTGTCAAGGTCCCTCTGGATGGCATCCCTCCCCTCCAGCATGTCAACTGGACCACACAGCTTTGTCTCATTGGCAAACCTGCTGAGGGTGCACTCAGTCCCATGGCCCATGTCACTGACAAAGATGTTAAACAGCACTGGTCCCAGTAGTGACTCCTGAGGAACACCACTCGTCACTGATCTCCACTTGGACATCAAGCCACTGACAACCCTTTGAGTGTGACCATCCAGCCAGGTCCTTATTCACCAAGTGGTCCATCCTCCAAATCCACGTCTCTCCAATTTAGAGACAAGGATGTCACGCAGGACAGAGTCAAATGCTTTGCACAAGCCCGGGTAGGTGATGTCAGTTGCTCTTCCCTTATCCACCAATGCTGTAACCCCATTGCAGAAGGGCACCATATTTGTCAAATACAATTTGCCTTTAGTGAAGCCACGCTGGCTGTCCCCAATCACCCCCTTATTTTCCATGTGCCTTATCAGAGTTTCCAGGAGGATCTGCTCCATGATCTTGCCAGGCACAGAGGTGAGACTGACCGGCCTGTAGTTCCCCGGGTCTTCCTTTTTTCCCTTTTAAAAGTGAGGGTTATGCTTCCCCTTTTCCAGTCAGTGGTAACTTCACCAGACTGCCACGACTTCTCAAATATGATGGATAGTGGCTTGGCAACTTCATCCACCAGTTCCCTCAGGACCCCTGGATGCATCTCATCAGGTCCCATGGACTTGTGCACCTTCAGGTTCCTTAGATGGTCTCGAACCTAACATTCCCCTACAGTGGGCAGTTCTTCATTCTCACAGCCCCTGCATTTCCCTTCTGCGACTTGGACGGTGTGGTTAGAGCCCTTGCCAGTGAAGACCGAGGCAAAAAAGTTGTTGAGTACCTCAGCCTTGTCCATGTCACGGCTGACCAGGTCTCCCACTTCCTTCCAGAAAGGTCCCACATTTTCCCTAGTCTTCCTTTTGTCACTGATATACCTATAGAATACTTTCTGGTTGCCCCTGACGCCCCTGGCCAGATTTACCTCTATCTGGGCTTTAGCTTTCCTAACCTGATCCCTGGCTGCTCGGACAATTTCTCTGTATTCCTCCCAGGCTGCTTGTCCTTGCTTCCACCCCCTGTAGGCTTCCTTCTTCTGTTTGCGATTGTCCAGGAGCTCCTTGTTCATCCATGATGACCTCCTCTCATTTATGCCCGATTTCCTCTTTGTCAGGATGCATCACTCCTGAGCTTGGAGGAGATCATCTTTGAGTATTACCCAGCTTTCTTGGGCCCCTCTTCTCTCCAGGGCTTTATGCCATGGTATTCTGCCAAGCAGATCCCTGAAGAGGCCAAAGTCCAGGGTAGCGAGCTTACTGTGCACCTTCCTCACTGCCCTAAGGATCCTGAACTCTACCATCTCATGGTCACTGCAGCCAAGGCTGCCATTCAGCTAGTCTGGAGATGCAAAACTTGTGAAGGAAAACAGGTAAATTAATGCCCTATTTTAAGTGGACCTGGGAAACAATCTAGAGAAAAAATGTGGAATAGGTTCAATTAACACTGGGTAAAGAAAAAAAAAACATCCATCAGGGTGTGTACTAGAGTTTCATCTATTCTTAAAGGTGAGTTTTACGAACTCCCAGGAAAAAAAAACAACCTTTAACAGAGATATATAAAAGTCAGCAAGCAGCTAGCAGTTTGAAAGCGCTCCTCCCCTGAGTTGAGAACTCTTTTAACACGTGGTAGGTTTTCAGCAGACCCTCAAGGAACGAGGCGCAATGTCAGATACCTCAGAGGAACCACTAATAAGGGAATAAAGGGTAAAAAATGTATGAGGCCACATGAGCCTCACACAAAATGACTGATAATCCATTTTTCTTCTGCATCCTCACATAATGACAGAGATGGATCATATGGACCTAGATGACCATTAGGGAATGAACCTCTTTTCTTAGATAGGTAGATACATTTTATATAAGTACTTTTTTTTTAGCACTGGTGAAACACTTCTGAAGGATGGTTTCAACAGAAAAATGTACTGACTGATCTCTAGATTTGGAGGTAGAAAGAACATTCCATGTATGCCAACACACAGTGACAGACGAGTCTCAGGGAACTTTGAGAATGGAAGGGAATATAAGATTGACTGACTCCTTCAAGTAACTAATAAATGAGGAAAGTTCCTCTTACAACATTCAGAATAATTTGTTTACTTACTTTTTTTAGCTTTTGTTACTTTCCTAAACAAAGTATCATCATACAAGAGACAAAATCTGCATGCTGCACGGCAGACATCCCACATTTCTTGTTTACATGCAACTTTTGCCAAATCTGCCCAAAGTACAATTCTACCAAAGAAAAAGCATACATAAAATTACTTTATAAGCATGATTATCTTCCACACTTCAGGATCAACAAAAAAGTCATGTCAATAATGATGGCCATCATAAATAAAATTTTAAATCTAATAAAAAATAATAAATGGAAGACTTCCTATCAGTAGCAAAGATAACACTATTACTTCATTAATTAAAAAAAATCCCCTCAGCATATCAAGAGTAGGACAAAATTCTTGTTTTGGAGAGTAACTATACTGAAATTACAAAATGCATGCGACACCCCTAATTATCCATCTTATAAACTAAACTAAAAACTGACATTGAGAATTTCAAAATAAGTCTTGAAAACAAGTTTGGATTTAGTATTTATTGGAAAACAATTTGTTTAAACTTCATCACAGGAATTTTTAGTGCAGTAAAAAAAGGAAACACCTCCTTTCAAATAAAGGACGCTGAAATGATATACAAATAGGCAAAAAAAAACAACTGTAATTTTCCTACAGATTAGTCCATTCTGGGTCAGAAAGACTACTTAATTTCTTTATCAATAAAGCTGTAGCATGTGATGTGCTACAAGGACCTAAAAAGACACTTCAGCAAAGTTTCAATTGTACACCAAGTTATTCAGTCTTCCAGCCTTAATCCGCTCTTTCTTCTGTGTGTTCAGTTCACATCAACAGAATAGGTGAGTTTATGGGCGCATGTCACAGAGGGGATCAGAAACAGCAAAAGAAAAGAATTACGCATAGCACATGAACACGATGGAACTTGTCAGACAAAGTTAAACACATGCTTAAATGCTTTGCCAGGTCTGACTGGCGTATCCAGCCTCTTACAAGGTACCATCAAGTAACTTAGGAACTGCAGTAAGAAACCCTCCCCATTGAGATTTCTACACAAGACGAAAGAGACACTGCTTGTCTATAGTTTACCTCTCTCTGTCATTTTCATTTCTTAAGTGTTTCAAATATCCATCAACTTTCTCCAGGCTTTTAATATGATGTTGTGCTTTTGCACAGAGGTAGCTTATTTGACTCCTACTTTTACCTGAGGAAACTTAGCAAAGAAAAAAGAACTCAAGGTAATTTTTAAGTATCAGAGATGAAAAAATCCACGTGAAGGGTATGCAATTTGATTCATAACTACCTTCTGAAACACTTGAAATCCAGCCCTTTTTTCAGATCTTCAAGCTTTCCCAAAACCCACCAACCAACACGAAAAAAACCACACCCTACCACCATCTATTCTGTTTTTCCTATATCTTCAGATATAATTGTCCTATACAAAAAACAATTCATGTTTGTTTGGCCCCCAAATATCTCAAGTACACCTCTTTTCTCACAGGACATGCATCGCTCTAATTAGCCTCAATCAAGAATAAATGGATGAAGTAATATGCAAAGTTCATATTCATGCTGAATTTTAAGAATACTTACCTAATCAAACACATTTTCAATCAATATTAAGCTTCTTGTTTTGTTTTAATTAGAGAATACTGACTTTTGTTTTACTTAGTCAACAAGACCATGGGCAAAAATAGTAAACAAAGAAATAACCAACATAGAAAAATGATGCAAGGGAGGAACAAGGTGGTCCCCTGAGGTAGAAAATTACTCCAGTGGTGCAGATACGTCAAAAAGGTATTATTTTTTGCAGTGTAATGACATAGAGGAGATGCTTTACGTTAGAATACAAGTAACTTGATGTGACTGGGAAATCCAATAAGTTTGTACATTCACCTGAATCTAAGTGATGGTCCCTAACACGTAATGCAGACTGAGTAAGTTTTAATTTGAGCCTCAAAAATTTGCCAAATAATAGCAGCAAATACATATAAAGCATTTCTGGCTTTAAAATGTATCTATAAGCAGGTTCACTTACATTGACTTACAATGAGAAGAGGAAAGCATAATGTCTCACCATTCTTCTTAAAAACAGTTTGCAATGCATTATCCAGCATATGATAAGGCTGCTACTTAACTATACACATAGATCAACTGACAGAAATTGTTCAGTGTAATACATAATGGCAGTAATATCATGTAAGGTTGTAGCGTAGAGAGTTGTGGATTAAAAACATACATTGTTCTCTGCATCTGTGGGTGCAAGTCTCACTGAATTAGGCCAGCATACACATCAAAAAAGAATGAAATGTTGATGCACAGCTATTTATGCAACATAAAAGAAAAAATAACCCTACAAATCTGATGTCCTGTCCTAATAATACAGTTAATTAATAATACAGTTGCATATATTTTCTTACTCTTTCAACAAACATGTTTAAGTTTGTTGTAACCTAAGTGTCATGGAAAAAGCAAAAAACTCACTCTTTGAATGACAACCTCAGGAACAAAATTTTATAAAATGTGCCAAACAAATTATTGTAATAATTATAATATTGTGATAATCTCATTCATTTTAATGGCTTATCTAGGAAGGCTAATATGTAATAAGATTTGTTCTGAGGAGGTTTGGATATAATTTTACAGTTGTCAACTCAAAATTCAAGAGCAAGTAAAAACACATGCATGCTTTTAATTCTATTCATTGCACAAATACAATGCATTTTATCCCCTTAAATCACGTATGAAAATGTTTTCCAACAAAATAATTTTCATATACTTAGACGTATTTCACAAAGTGGCATTGTTGATACTGTAAACAACACTCTTACTTGTAAGCCACCAGCTGATCAAGTTTGACGTGAGAATATGCAAGGGAACCACTTCGCCTGGCTAAGTAGCTATCATGAGAGAACTGCATGGCCTCCCATGGCATGACAGGATGCGTTGGAAGCTACAGGACTCCTTCTATAGCATTCCCTTCCTCCACCATAGTCTCCACCCTGGGAGTACGCTGATATACTCAGAAAGTTAGTTAAATCAGTCACACACTTGCTTTATTGCCAAGGTAAGATAAAACAGTTTGAGCACTCTGGAAAATCTGTTCCCTGTCCACTCTTCTAGAACAACAGGTGTATAGTCACAAACCAAAGCTGTCCATGGCATAAGGAACATGCCTATTTATGATCCATGTTTTAGAAAGTAAATAAAGAATTCATGCCTAAATCTCTGTGCAAAACTCAATCTCTCAAAAGCAAGATTTTAGAATAGGAAGACAATTACAGTACAAAATATTCTATGTAATTAATACAGAATATTATGGAGTGAAACTTCTGAAAATAGCACTTAAAACTGACCTTGGGTAAGAACATTCAGGAGTTGCACATAGTGACAGCACAACTTACAGCACAACAATAAGATTCAGATAAATTCAGAGGGGCAAACAATAACATTTCCTCTTCCAGTATCATAATATAAACCTTAGATCCCTAATGAAATCGACAGGAGCTTTGCCACAGAATTCAGCAGAACTGTCACTTCACCTTTACTGCAATATTCTCTACGTGTCAACTAGGTGTTACATCCAATCTTTAAGACTGTGCAAAGCAGTCGAAGCCAAGTGTAGTAACATTTAGCCACACGTACATATGTTACCTTCAGCTTCATTTTCACTGTCAAGGACTATTTGAAATGATTCAGGAGCTAGTGCAAGACCTGCGTTTACCAGAAGGGACCTCTTTTTCTTCACATTATCCTTCTGCTTTCCCCATTTAGCCTACATAAAGAAAAGAAATAATTGTTATAAGGTTCATTTTTATTATATTCCTATTTATATATCTTACTTACTAAACATAACAGAATGTAGATCATAGAACTTGGTACTACCAAAATAAAACCTATAGGAATTGTGTATCTTCATATATCTTACACATCATTCTGCAGTATTATTGTTGTTGAAAGTGACTGTAGAACTTTGGTTGATCTTGACACGCGTACATCAAAGATAACTGAATACAAAGTGCTGTTCATGCTCCTCATGGATCTTTACAGTATATTCCTCAGTGTATAATCTATCATTATGTTACACTTTCTTAAATAAAGAACAGTATTTATTTAGAAAGCAACAATAATATCTGTTGCGCAATAACTAGGAATTGCTATAAAATACAAAAAATTCCTAGTCCACTCAGAATTAGCTAAAGTCAGAGGAGGCGTTAAGTGCTTTCTTAAAAATAACATTTAAACAGAGAAAGCTTGCATGGAAAAGCACTAAAACTCTACCAAAAAATTCTTCACTTTTCTTTGTCTTAACAATAGACATATCAACTCACCAGCAGCCTCCCAGTACTGATTTTAAGTTCAGTGAACACATCTTAATTGCTGTGAATATTCCAAAATGGTGTAGAGTTGAAATGTCTTTCATCCAATTAACAATCAGTTACTAGTATGATATTTTTTTCAGGTGCTGAGGTACCACAACAGAATGAAATGCAACAACTCTCGACAATAACTACACTGTCACTTTAGACTGTATTATTTATCGTCATTTGTAAGTGTGACATAATACCGATTTATCTCAAAGCCAACTAGGATGTTTAGCTATTTGGCCAATGCTCCCCTCAGTAATTAAAACACTGTTCCGTGCAATTAAATCTTCATTATTGACAATGGTGAACAGGCTTCTTTTTTGCTGATANTGGAAAAAAAACTCTATCGCAAGCTTCAGAGGGTGAAGAAGCATGACCCCCATAGACAGAATTCAGAGTTCTTCAAGGACACCAACCAACGCCAACGTGCTGAAAGCAAGATGATGCTGGCGCTACTAATATGCAGTTCTACGTAACAGCTGGCTTTCCTCTGCCAGAATTTAATATGCAAACCTATTTCAGCTACTGACCTTATTCTTCATGATTACCTGCTCAATCATCATTACTGCCCGATCCTCTAGCCGCTCAGGTGACTTATACAGTATAGTGCGCAAACGAAGACGGTTAAAAGTCAACCTTAGATGTTCTTGATACTGCCCACTGTTGTTGAGATGTATAGCTTTTTGCAAATGTTCCACAGCAGCATCTATCCTATCCCCATCTTCTTCAATACGAGCTATTTCCATGTGAACTTGGCAACGCAACAAAATCAACATGCTAAGGAATACAAATGGAAATGTAAACTGTTAAAATGAGACAAACTAAAGTTCTTAGACCTAAAAATTACCCAGAAGTGAAACTCAATAATTAAAAGCGACTCCAGTATGAAAATAGGTATTCCCTTTTTAACTTACTTGTCTCTTTCATTTTCACTATCATGCCTTTTTAGTGACATGACTTAGAAAATTTAACTGCATTTTACTTCCATTAACCCTGCATGAGAAAACAGCGCCATGAGGAAGCAACACATCTTGTAGATTAACTGATCTTTGTGTATCAGCAGAACTCTTTTTCAGCACCGCACTGAAGTTACCACTGAGGTATGCAAATCAAGTGAACAGATTTTCAGAAGTATTTATTAACTCCTAGAGAGAGCATGATGTACCAGGTAACGGCCACTTTTGATAAAAGTTGACTCTCTGTTCATAACATTTAAGTAGAACTTAATACTTCTAAAAATCTAGCCCCAATTGTACTAGCTCACCACTTTCAAAGATTTGGCTCACCACAGGCATACACACTCACGATACACAGTGTCTTTGCCTAGATGTTGCTGAAACCACTCTGGGAGGTCAGCACGTTCTCAGTGAAGACTGCACGCTCTCCACACTCAGGTACACTGGGCTCCCTGCCCATCACCTGCCCCAGGAAGCTGTTCATGACAGCTGTGAGCTCTACATGCTCCTTGAGATTATTTCCAGGAAGAAAAGCAAAAAATCAGATAAATGAAATCAATGTTATGAAAAATACAAGGAAGGTTTTCAAGGCTATCAAACGTCGTGCCAAAGAACTAATGTATGTCCACATTAGAGTTAACCTGACTGAGCAAGTATCGTTCTTTTACTGCTGAACAAAGTAGTGACAATTAATGCTACAATCAAAACAGAAACTAAGACGGGGAAATTAATAGGGACAAGTGACTTCATTCAGTCTCTAGTAACAGCACCACCTCACAGCTGAGGTTGAGTCTGCTGGTTGTTAGGAATATAGAGATAACAAAAGCCAAAACCCTAAACCCCCAAACACCTAACCTGCAAGCTTTTAGAGAAAAATTGTCATTACTGATATTTAGTATAAATATCAGTCACTTATGATGATATTGCAGTCTTTATATGGAAAGCATAAGAAATGCTTGACTAACAGTATAGTAATAGTCTTTTTATACATGCGTATATCTGCTTCTCAGGCTTCTGCTTCCTCTTTATACAAATAAAAATTACATTTTAGAAACACTGGAAGTATATTCCTCACCTTCCTCTGTAATACTTTTATCAGAAACCATCTAGTGTTCTGCTCAAATGACATATTATGTCAATTGTAACTAACTCTACTACAAAAGTTATGATCTTTGTTCTTAGTAGTCAGCCTACTTAAATAAGTCACATACTAAGTTTTACTTGTTCCACTCAAATTAATGAAAAAGGTGAAGCTATTTAGGTGCTTAAGGTTAAGTACAGCATAACAGCAAACAGAATACATCTAGAAAAACTACACATTTTCTTATTACAGTAGGTTTTTCAATAAAAAAGAAGTATCCCCAAAGATACAAAAATAGTATCTTGCAAGAATTGTCCTATTTGATATGTAATGCAGAAGCCATGATGTTTTTTAACAAACAAAAGCGATGTTAATACAAGAATCTAAACCACATTCCAACACATTTACTCATATTGCAGCTTTGGAATTTTCTCACATAATTTTGATTAACTATAGTATTTTTCTGTTCCAAACAAATTTCAGTATTTGCTATAGGCCATTAAACAGTGTGAGATTTTGCCTGAAGGAAACCTGTATTTAAATGATTAACGAGGAAATGTAGGCAATACGCACTCATCAATTTATTATAAGCTAGTGGAAAATTTTCAGAGACACTTAACACCGTAGAGCTTGAGCTTTCAAATGAGTCTCGTGCGCAGTCATCAGACCTTTCAAAGTAACAAACAAAAAAGTACACAGCATAGAACATTACCTGTCAATCTCTTCAAGGACATCGGCAATTGATATCAACGGCTTTCGCACATGTTGATGCAAATTGTGTTGTAGTAGTGGTAAGCACAGATTCCACTGGGTTGTACAAACAACCTGAATCACATCAGGATCTCCCAACTGAACTGCATGTTTTAAGGTTAACTCAAGAGTTTTTATCAATTCCAGCTGAGCCTACACAAATGAAAAATTAATTAGCATATATTGCATTTAATGAACACAACTTCTTACATGTTCCTCCAAATTTTAATCTTACGGCTGTTTCCAATAGAAAGCAGTCCCTCACCCAGCAGACTTCAGAATTTTTTTTTATTTTTTTTTTTATAAATAGGCATTGATAACTAAGGAGTATTTCTTTTAGGTACTCCATGTTGCTACTACATATTTGAGACAGAAGTCTGTCAGGTACTCCCCTTTCTTATGATAAACAAATTAATAATTGTGAAATATCTGTGAATTCAGAAGGCTTAGCTTTTTTTTTTTTTTTAATACTAAGCTACAAATGCAGTGTAGGAGAGGAAATCCAGAAATATTAGGATTGGGATTTGCCATACTGTCAATTAAACTTGGTTCCCATTAAATTTAAAAGCAAATCCTTACCTACAGTAACAACACTCACTAATTATTCTCCTTTTAGAGCTTATGTGATAAAAAAAAAAGAAAAAATCAAACCAAAAAACTCTCCAACTGCATACACTGTGGTAGGAATATTTAGAAATACCGAAGTACCTAAATATCCTATTTTTTATTTAAGCAGTATTAGTAGTGTTTCGTATTATGAGGAATTTTTTTTTTTTTTCCCGAAAAATGAATGGAATTTCTGAACCCCAAAATGAGAACAGCCATAGATAGGAGTAAGTTTATGCACTAACACTATCGATTTCCATGAAGTACATTCGCACTTCCCATTTTAGGAACTTTAGGTGCCTCTAATAGCTGTTCTAAATTGTTCATTGTAGGCACCTATCTAATCCCATTGATAATATTGACAATTTAGGCTTCTGTTTTTGATGGTCTGATTATAACTGAGTCAACTGACTACAGAAATCTAAGAAAATCCTCCCCAGTGTCACAATTTATCAAGAATAATCTGCATTTCTCTGACATAAGAATTTGTATGGGATTGCCCATAACATGCAATAATAGCAGAGTTGGACTCGATGATCCTTATGCGCCCCTTCCAACTTAAGGTATCCTATGAAAACACCTCACATAAATGTAAAATATGAAAACAAGAGAGTGTTGCCTTTGCATGCCTCAATGCTACCACCTTTACTCTTGGAGAGTAACATATTATAAACCTCTATAGTCAGACAGAAGACTTAAGAGAGGAATATGTAACTGTTGATGATTATTCTCCTGTTTTCTTCTTGGCAGCCCAGTAAGAAAGAATGTAAAGTTTAAAAGAATTTCTGATCAGCATAATGTAACTCAGACACACAAGTCCAATGCATTTTTCCACATTTAACAAATTTAAACTTCTACTTTTCTCTCAAAGTTAAAGAACTTACCTCAACGACTCCTTTGGTGTAAGTCCCAATTTTAGTGCCAATTTTTTTTATTTCATATTCACATTCCAGGCATTCTATTTCAATAAGTTTCCCTTTCTCCTATGAGGTATTAATATACAAAATGCTAATTTGAATAATTCAAAAGGAACACAATGAAGATTAAACCCATGCAATTACACTAATACAGCACTTACAGATTCTTACTGAAAATCCCACTATGCTAGCTAATTAACTGAAACAATAAAAAGGGAGTAGAGTTTGTTGTTTGAACAGCAGTCACTTCTTACTAAGCCAAAGCTGCAAAACAACTACCAGGATTTTTAAAACTGTTCGTTGCCAGACTTTGCAATAAGAAAACCAGTGGACACTACATTTTTCCTATACTGTAATTTGATTTCAGTTCTAGTAGATTCTTGCTCACTAATGTTATTAAAAAGGTAAATGCTTGGAATAAATGAGAGCTAGTCAAGACAGAAATGTTTCATCTTGATGGATACTGCAACTTCTAAGTGAAAAAAGAGGTTAGATTTTTAACACCTCAGGAAAGATCTGGCTATTAAATCACACAAATTATATGTATGGATCATCTAAGATACTTAGCATTTGGTTTCATATGGTGCAGTAGGGAAAGCCAGAGAGCACCTCCATTCATCATCCATTATGAATTATTATCAAATCACTCAGCATGACCGTTGTTAATTGAACATCCCCATGACTGGAAAACAGATGAGATCTTGAAAAAATGCAGATGAATGTAGAACTGCCACTATCATATCATGTAACGGCAAATACACGGAGAGATGGAATCCGTGTTATGGCTGAGAAATCTGTCAGTATTTGGCAAAACCCAAGGAACTGGAACTTGATAGATTTCTCTCACTCCACCATGAAGAGGTCACTGTCAAAATGATGCTGGGCAATCTGAAGATGGTCACTTAAACACCCACTAACTCTGGGGAGAAAGGAAGGTTGAAACAGACACAAGGCTTCTCTACTGCTGCCGCAGAAGCGATACTTGCTATTACTGTCTAGTCAAATACTCAAACTAAATCCCTGTGAATCTTTGATCTAGGGGATTTAAACACATCTTCCAGTGGAATGCTATGGAATTGTGTATGATTTTAGACTTGTGGGAAATTTTCAGAAAAAATCGGCCTGAAGCAGACACCTGGAATAAAAAAAATTTCAGTAGGGATAAGTAAAATTTACATTACAAGTAACTAAAAGTAAGATCATTATAACAGAAATTTGGAAATATGTGTTGAAATTTGTTTGGCAGTATTTACCACTTATATTTCCTTACTGCACATTTCAGATAACTAAAAACTTACTCATGGGGCTCACAACACAATCAGGCACTTTTTCATACATTTTTGTAACTGAAAAACATATCGATTTTCTGACTACAATGATGAACAGTTCTGTTTCTCAAGAGGTGTACTTGTTCTGGCTGGGATAGAGTTAAGTTTTCTCCACAGCAGCCTGTATGGCGCTGTGTTTTGGATTCCTGCTGAACACGGGGATGTGTTAGTCACTGCTGAGCTGCAGTGACTGCCTGCACAGCACCCAGGGCTGTCCTGCTCCTCACCCCACTCCTCGCTGAGGGCTGGGGGGCACAAGGAGCTGGGAGGTGGCACAGCCAGGACAGCTGACCCCAAGTAACCACAGGGACATTCCAGACCATGGGACATCATGCTCAGCAATAAAACTGGGGGGAGGCTGGCGAGGGGGGGGGGGGCGACATTGCTCGGGGACTGGCTGGGCATCAGTCGGCTGGTGGAGAGCACTTGGTTTCATCTGCATCACTTATCTTTTCTTGGGTTTTATTCTTCTCTCTGTTATTTTTTTAACCTCTTTTCCTTACATTTATTATTATTTCTTTTTAATTATTAAACTGTTTTTATCTCAACCCACGAGTTTCCTCACTTCTACCCTTCCGATTCTCTCCCCTATCCTACCGGAGGGGGACTGAGCGAGCAGCTGCGTGGTGTTTAGTTGCCAGGGGTTAAACCACAACAACAGGGCAGGAACAGAAAAAACAAATCTCAGAGCTAGCTGGACATAAGAATAAAAAAGAGCTTACACATTGAAAGACCAGTTATTAGGGAGACCACACAAAATTTTAATCTAAGAATACCCCTACAGTAACGTTATAATAAAAATACTACAGAAGAGTAAAAATTATTGAATATTAGTAAGTAACAAGTAAAATAATAGTTTGCTGGAAAATGAATCACTCCAACTAAAGGAAACTGGGAAATGTATAGGTACAAACACTATCAGAGAAGATCCACACAAGAAGTTTAGGGAGTGTAGTTTGTGGCACAATGTCTCTGAATTTCTCACTCCAATGACAGAACTACACTGCTTGAGTCCAACTTTCCAGAAAAGGTAACAAATTCGCTTGTTTGGGGTTTTTTTTCAAGATTTTTTGAACTCCTCCTTCCATCAGTCCCCTAATCATGCTCCAGACAAATGCTCTGTTTTCTCCTCATCAAAATTAGAATTCATACACTGTTCTGCAAGGTTGATACTGTACTCATAAACACTAAAGTGAATGTGTGTAACGTTAACTGCTTTTAGAACTTACATCTTGGTGACCAATTACAATCTCAATGGGTAAAGTGGTTAAATCTTTAAAACCTGCAGGCAGCATTTAACTTCCAATCAAACTGTTCCACAGGTAATATTTAAAAAACATAGGCAAAAATTTACAGTTAACATTTATTTGCCAAAACTAACTGCACTGCTAATTACCCTATTCTACCTATACCCTACCTTCTGACCTTACATTTTCTCCCTAGTTTAGCAATAGATCACTTATCCAAGTAATTACTTATATTACTGAGTATATAAACAATACAGAGATGGATAGAAGATCCCAGAACCATCAGTATCATTTTTAAAGGATAATTACAATGGGAGGAGGAGCGGTGTTAAAAAAACAACAAATAACTGGAATTAATATTAATACTTACAGTAATCCCAGCTCTCTGCAAATCAAGTATACAATCATATGCAAGCTTAATGCAGTTTACTTTCAAAGAAAAACGAGCTAATTCCAGAATCAAAGGAATCCTTCAAAAATAGAAAAACATCACTTCAGAAAATCTGATATTGCTCTTTTATGGAATTAGAAAAGCATTATATGAAAGTAACTCTGCGCAACGTAGCTAAAAACCTTGAAGTCATCTGAATATTAGAGGACATGATGATACCAGTAATGCTCACAGTTAACAAGGAAAAAGGAAAAAGATCTCAAGTTGGCTACAAAAAAATACAAAAAGTTAATCTGTTTATGGAAAACAATTAGTATACTTCTACTGTAGTCTTGCACAAACTGCTCCTGAAGAACATAAATAATACAGAATGAAATGTATACAGCACAAAGATGGTGAAACAGCAAACGAAGATTGCAGGTAATTCTGTCAATACAATGCAGTCAGCTGGCACACAACTTCAAACAGTCAAATCCATCGGTCAGTTATTTAGGAACTAAGAACGCACACAGTAGGAGACTGTGTTCTAAATGAGCATAGTGTACTGTCTGGGATAGACGTAATGAAATAGCTGAATATCGTCAAAGATGACTGACCTTAACAAGGAAAAATACAGTATTACCTCTATATGTAACAGCTGCGATAGTACTGGAATAGAGGGTTCAGTTTAGTCTGCATTTCAAAATTATGCTGAAGAATTGGAAAAGGCCCCAAGGAAAGCTAAAAATAAACTGAAGTCTGAAAAGCACTTGTTAATTCTATGACCTTTTAAAAATCTCATTTTATCAACAAGAAAGAGTTATAGAAAGATTTAATCATGTTATACAAACAGCTATATGGAAGAAGATATTTAACCTTGGGTTCTTTAAGACAGCCTAATAGGACATTTGTCATTTTTAAGATGACCTAAGTGTTAATGCAACACAAAATATTATAACTAAGTATGAATTTATCCTCTTCAAGGTCAACAGGTTTGACAGACTTCATTGGAAGCAGGATCAGCTTCAGCATCAACTTTCACAGGACTATGACAAGTAAAACTCACTTCGTACTGAGAACAGACGCTGGAGGTACATCATATTGTTTCAAAAGTACATACACAGAATTCAGATTTGCGGTGGCATCACTTGGAAATTCATTTGTGTCCCACTGCCTGCAATACATTAGGAATCGATCATAATTTTTCACAAGAAATATTATTGTATTAAAAATCTGAAATAACTCTCCTAAGTTTAGAATGGATGGCTTTTAGTCCAATGTATCAGTGGGATACTTGGATTTTGAAATAACAAAGAAAAAAAAATCTAAAAAAAGTCAACAAAACCTATTTTAGTAGGCCAAGCAAGTTACTCAGAGACGTCCAGATACAAAGCACAAAGAACATTCCAGCATAAGAATTAATATTTCAGACAGTAAATTTTATTCCCGAAACAAGGAAAAACAGTGTGCAAAACCTTCCTGTAATGTCAACATAAATTAATCCACTGTTACTATGAAAAGAATTTATACTTTTGAAATGGGGAAGTGTTGAGACATTGAAAAAACAATCAGATTTTGTTATGTAGTCGAATTTTCAAAATTGTTTTATGCCTTTAAAATTTAAAAAGTTTAAACAGTATTATGCTTCCCATCCTTGCAATTCACGCATTATATTTTAGGCGGGATTACCTCACTTCATCTTCACTCTCTTATACATGACTTGTGTACCGAACTGCAATCTGTTAGATACAAAAATGTCTTTCAATCTCTTAAATTCTTTCGCCTGAGAATATCTGTACTACACACTATTCCCTACATTCCCAAAGAACTATCTCACGTTTTAGCTGAGGCTGTTCTCTAGACAGGCCTGACAGTTACTACTCAAAGAGTCAGTATAGTTTTCCTTTTGAGAAACTAATCTTTGCAGTAGATTTTTCTACTGGCATATGGGATACCAGAACCTGATCCTACCTCTGTAATATCAAGCACCAAAGTACAAGCGGAAGGATACATTTTAATACTTACAATTTTAACATCTGCATTTTATAAATAACTGAAAAGTGGATGGAATTTTCTATTTCCTTCTCTACCTGGGAAATATCCATTAGTTTGTGATATACCTATAAAATAAAAATTTCATTATTAATTGACTACATAAGCAAACAAAGGACAGACACTCAACAGGGCGAAAATAAAGCAGGTGTGTTGACTGTAGGCTTTTTCATGGACTTTAAGGGCAGTGAGGCTACTATGGTATCTAGTTTTGGGGTTGGACTAGATGATCTCCAGAGGTCCCTTCCAACCCTGACTATTCTGTGATTCTGTGATCTATGTTTTTTCTGCACAGATACCTCAAAATTCGCCTAGTAGAGCTATACTAATCTTCACAGAGTAAGGACCAGAAATATTACCAGAAATCTAAATGTGGAACTAACATCCGAGTCAGAATTCTCATTAATACATTTTTAATAACACCTTTTGATAGCATTCATTCTGAAATCACCTCACCCAGTTACGAGAATTAAGCTTTATTCAAATTATTTGTAACTATGAATTATATATAACCAGAAAAAAACATGAAGAAATTAGAATAAACTGTAGTTATTTCAATTTAACTGTAGCGTTACACATTAAACGTGTGCACATCATCTCTTCTGACTCTCTCACACTGACTGCCAATAGCAATCAATACTGATTACTTAAGCTGTACTGGAACACTAAGTTTTGCAGGACTTAAGTATGCTGTCACTAAAGCACTCAGCAGTGTGGATCATACTTCCGTAGCCCTGCTGAGACATGTAGCCCAAGTACAATTTTAGAACTACTTTATTCTTCTGTTTAAGGCCACTGTCAAATAGCTTTCCTCAACACTGCCTCTAACAAATACAAAAGTCATTTTGATCTTGCCTAAATGCTATTGCTCCATTAATAATGCACCTCTGAAAGTCTGTATATTGGTTCTCTTAATTCCAATGTTAGAGAACTTTATATTATAAACATACACTCTTGAAATGCAGTGATTGGGAGTGGACAGAAATAGAAATGTAGCAGAATGCAAGAAAATATGACTGTATGCAACTTCCAAGTTTTATTTGACTATTTCTGCTTTTGCCACATTCATCTTCACCCTCTTATTTCCCAAATTAAGGGCATGCAAGAAATGTGAACTATGGTCATATGCTCCGATTCTCAGAACTATTTATAGGGTTCAAGTTGGGTCATTTAAGTATTTAGCAGCATGAGAAGCGTCAACAAATGCTAAATACACCCTCAATGGCATAAGGCAGGTTAAGTTGCACCCACTATGTCTTCTGTGTTGATAGTAATTATTCCCAGACAGAATTTTTAAGGTTATAAATAGTTATCTAGATAATACAATTGTGTAGTAAAATAACATGGAGCAGTAGGGAGCTCTTTAGCTTATAATATCAAAACCATAAAAATTGTAAAAATCTCTGCGCATCTGCTGCATCGTTTGGTAGCTCACAAAATTTAAATTAAGGAAACAACATATTTAAGAAGCATAACTATGATCTTATGAAATGTACAGAAAGCTCCTTATGGGAGTTTAAAATATTTTACAGCATTACCATTAGGGAAAATATTTGAGCGTATTGATCTGGAACATTTTCCTTAATAAAGCTTGCTGCAGTAGATGAAAACTCTTTTGCTTCTTTCAGTTTTGAAGCATCAAGGAAGCACTCAAGTAAATTTCTGCAGATCAAATAAATATTTGTATTAAATATTTATTAATGCTTTCTGAAATAATTCTTAGTTATATTTTTGCAAGAGATTTTCATATTCAAGGTACCACTCCTAAATGCAGTACGAGCGATTATTGCTACAAAGCATTGACTCAACACGAAAGAGACCCTCTAACTTCTATGTCTTTGTTTCTTCCAGAGATATACACCTGTTAATATAAATTTATTGCAGATCACAAAAATAATCTTGGAAAAGGAGATTTTTGTGAAAACTTTTCTCAACGGTAATTAAAATGATTAATTATTTAAAGTTGTATGAGAAAAACATTTCGGTGAGATGTATCCTAAGATTCTCCCTTAACTACTGGAAAGGTTAGTATTTCAAAGCCATCTAGGAAAAGAAAACTATTCATGTTGGGAACTGCAACGTATCTACTGGATTTTCAATACTTTATCTGATTTAACTGAAAAAGCCTGTGATTCCATGAAATAAATTAACAACAACAAAAAATATTCAAAAAAGAAACACAAATGTAAGAAAAAATAAATGCTACCATTAGTTTCATAACACAAACACACGTGTGCGCTTGCTAGTTCTCATCATGTTTGGTATGAAAAAAAACTTCATGCATGGTATTCCAGACAATCTTTAGCATACCCTTTCCAATGTTTTGTTACTTAATTTTTTATTTCCCTCCAGTTTCAGCTTATAAAGAAAATGCTGCATAGCAATAAACCATCTGTCACGGCCCAAAGAAATAGAAAGTTCACAAAGAAAAAGGAAAAAACTGTGGCAGAAGCGTAACAGGAAATGGTCTGTAGAATAGCAGACCAAAACATCTCTCAGAAAAGGTTGTCTGTCCTGGAAAAATTACATGGACACTCTTCATTTTGCACATAAAACTGTGTCTCTCAGCAGAGATATCACAAGGTTTATGCTCCAGCTTTACTCAGAAAATGTATAAATGGTAATACATAGATACTGATACACCATTTATTACCAATTATTACCAAATAATGGGTAATAATGCAAATGTGTATAATAGTACCAATAGGACACTGGGTTGGTTGTGGTTTTTTTTTTATTTTCATTTTAATCTTGCTTAGGTAAAAAAACATTCAGTTCAGTTCTAAAAGTAAAACGACCAATGACAAATTAATTTACTAGCAGAATCAGGTATTATAAAAATATTTATTTTCTAACTTTCTGTATTCCTTACAATCTTTAAATTAGTAGATGAGAGCTGAGATTCGATGCCACCTTTTCCTCAGACTTCACCAGAAAGGTCTCCCAGGCCTTGTGCCTGGTGAAAGCATTCAAAAAATTCAGTAACACACATCTACAGAGAAGGACCCCGGGGGTCCTGGTGCACAGCCACCTGACCACCAGCCAGCAGCACGCTCTGAACCACAGGTGGCCAACAGCATCGTAGTCTGTTCGAACAGGAACACAGGCACAGGTCACAGAGACATGTGCCTACAGGGAGGCAGGTCACCAAGAAGATGGACCCAGGCTCTTTACTAAGGTGCACAGCAGGAAGACAAGTGAAAATGGGTGTACACTGAAACAAGAGAGCTTTGGAGTGGTAATAAAAAAACCCAAAGCTTTCTCCCCATGAGGACAGTCATGAGCTGCTCAGCACAGAGAGGCTCTGCGGTCTCCATCCTTGACAGCTTCCAGACCTGAGTAGATAATGACACCCCACAGCTGACCAGGCCTGGAGCAGGAGGCTGGGTTGCCCATCTCATGAGGTCCCTTTCCACCTGAAGTGCCTTGCAATCCTAAGGTATATGCTATATCTCTAGACAGGATAGGTTATGTTTCTTTACCTGAAGAAAATAGCTCTTAAAGAAAAAGGGAGTTTGTCTTTCTCCTCACTTAAAAGGACTGTGCATAAGCAATGGCTCGAACACTACATCCAAAATGACTGTGATACTTCAGATCGGACTTAGGGCCTAACTGCCTCTGCCACTAAAATGAAGCACCTTGTATGTTGTGTCCATTCATATATCTTTAAAAAATTATGAATTAAGCTTTCCACAATAAATGTATCTAAAATATTACCAATTAAATATACCTTATTAAAGACTACCTCAGGTGGCAGCCACATGTATAAGAGGACTATGGAATGCCCATGTGAAAAATTACAATTAAACTTACATCATGAGCTCGGCTCTCCATTCATTGTCTTGCTCTTCAGTCTGGTTTAATGCTTTAACAATCTGAGAAAGGCTGGGAATAAGCCAACAGCGGAATCCAGGCTTAAAATATGGCCTCACAAGTTGCCAATAAAGAACTGAGGCATTATATACCAAAAAATAATATCTGAAAAACAAGAATCAAGAATTTCGTATTTCATGGACTTAGATAAACATAAAATTACAGACAAAGTATTTTAAGACACTCCTAGGAAGCAAAAATTGGAACTTTTCCTATGTGTTTAGACAAGAACCAATCCTGACTAAGTACTGAGAACGCAAATACAGCACAAGAATACGGTAACCCTTGCAACTACACTCTACCCAGTAATTAACCACTTAAAATAAGCTAACATGGTGCTCTCCTCCTACTAAGCCCAAATATAAAAGGGGAAGAAATGCTCCGAGATATCTACCAGCCTTAAATAGACTGATTCATCCCATCTGTTTAAGACTGTTCAGTACTCTTATATTGTTGCAGGACACACAGCAGTTACAGAAGTGCAGTAACAAAATGGAAGGAAAATCCACAAAAGCAAAAAAAACCCAAGGAACACAACTCCAGACTACCTAGTGAAAATCTGAGACAAACTACTACGAAAACCTAACTCAGTAACATTTCCTGAGATTTAAAGAGTTAATCCTTTCAGTAGGCCTACCTTCGGTCATGGGTGGCAAAATCTATTGCTTTCATAAAAAACAGCACAAACTTTTCAAACTCTTCCTAGAACAGAACAAAAAAAATGTTAATGCAATTTGAACATGGCTTTTATAAATAAGTACGTTTTTCCTATTTCAATCTCGTAACTTTTATTTTCAGACCAATCTCAAATAAAACATGCTGCCATAATAAGTTGCTGCCACAGAAACAGAATAAGCAAAAATCGGTAGCGTTGCCTATTACTATGCTTTCCTGATTTCAAATTTTAAGATTATATTTTCAAGTTCTTTCATTTCTGCCAAACTTTAATTATCGGGACTGAAATGTGCCAAAACCGCAAAGCTGCATATTCAGCAAAGAAAGCGGGGAATAATATCGGTTTGTCCCATTAAAAAAACTGAGGTATTACTTTCTTCTTCAGAAAAAATCTAACAAGAATTTGTCAACTGAATGGTGTGCCAGGCATGCACTTTTTGTCATTAAAGCAGCTGGGAAGCAGCTTTCAGAGGGGGACCTTGGGGTCTTGGTGGACACCGAGTTGAACCCAAGCCAGCGGCATGTCCTTGCCGCAAAGGTGGCTAACGGTGTCCCGGGCTGCCTTAAGAGGAGGGCTGCCCGCAAGGCAGAGGGAGGTGACCCTTCCCCTCCACTCAGCACTGGTGAGAACTGAACAGTTCTGGGCTCCCCAACACAAGAGAGACATGCACACTGTGGAGAGAGTCCAACGAGGGGCCACAAAGATGATGAAGGGACTGGAGCATCTCTCGTATGAGGAGGGGCTCAGAGAGCTGGGGCTGTTCAGCCTGGAGAAGGCGGCTTAGGCGGTATCTCACCAGTACGTACAAATACCTGAAGGGAGCGTGTAAAGAAGATGGATGGGCCATAAAAAGGGATTATTGAAAGCCTAAGAGAAACACGCAGTGGAAATAGCAAAGCAGAGGCGGAACCGGATGGGCAGGAAGGGGATGGCACCAGAGGGCTCTGTATACTGAGACAGAACAGAATAACTGAAAATTCAAGACAGCCGTGACTGATTTACTGGACTCTGGGACTGGCATAAGGCGGCTACGGAGCAATGAGTGGGAACTGCCTAGGTAAAGAGAAAACCAGGATTAAGATCCCAAGAGGTATTAGATACTACAGCAGAAAAGCTGCACTTGGCCCATAAGCGTCTTCATGAGCTAACAAGGATTCCTTAGGATGGAAACCAAAATAAGGACAAATTTATGTTTTCTAAGTGAATGATGATTACTAGTCATCAATCATGAGATGATGTGCCACTCCTATTGTCAAAAATGATCTAGGAACACAGCAGTGAAAAAAACTTTTAACTTACACAAAGTGTATCCTAAAAGCACATTACAACACACAGCACAAGGGAACCAAGTTAGGATTGCACACACTGGGATAATTCTTAACTTCTAAGAAGTTACCAAGAATCAAGAAGAAAATAGCAAAATTTGGCTGAGATTTAGAAAACGTTGCCAAATAGTTTAATTTAGAAACATAAAAGGCTAACTGGGCATTAGAAAATACTTTTCAAACGTGTACAAAGTTTCAATGGGACCACGGATCAGTTGTTCTGCACATGCGCTAAGAGAAGGCAGAGAAATTACAGATAACATAACAGGCAAAGTATTCCATCTTGAAAGTTAATTCAAACACATTACTCAAAGAAACTACAGCAACATCTGTCAGTGAAATTTGTGAACACAAATAACACACACATCAAACAGTAACACAAACATTAAGGCCATTTTAGGAGGTCAGATATCACTGACAAATTGTCAAAGATGACTGACCACAGTATAAGGATAAGTGAAATACTAAAGACACAAAACATATCCCGCTCCATTTTAAATTCAGCAGGAGGGAAAAACTGCTTATCATGTATGGACATGGTTATCACCAACTAGTAACACAGAGAAGCTTTTAGAAGCAGAAGCATCCTGCTGAGTTGCTACCATAAAGCTTCATCTCTCATTTCAAAAAGCCGCATCCAGTGTAGTACATGGAAAGCCAACCGAGCAGTGGTGGAAGCATACTACCGCAGAAGAGAAATTAACTGTACAGCCTCTCTGAGGGCCCCTTTAAATGACTGAAAGCAACACATAAAAACCTAGGAAGAAACACTCTTAAAAATTGGCTCAGTATAATGCAACCTTCATAATTTCTCACCAAATTGTGTGTGGAGAGTGGAGTGTGCAACTGGCCTTGGCACAAATATGCTCTGCCAAGAAACTGGTTCACAGGAAATCTTCCTTTAAAATACATCTGTAGACAGTCACTGCTCATTTCCCGATATCCCAGCTAAGACCAAAAAAAGCATTTCGATATTTTAAAAACGCAACAAATAATTAAGAATTGTTAGTTTTTAAAAACGCATGCCTGCTCAAGGTATAACATCTAACTACATACCAGCATGCAAACAATATTCCATAAAGCTGCATCTGGTACAAACCCATTAAGATTTATTAAAGTTTAAAGCTAGACTTTTCTCATCCCAAACATATAGAAAAATAGCTCCTTTATTTAACAAAGCTCCTGCGTCACTCAGCCATAGAACCCCTTACCGTATATGAAAATATGTTTCCTTTTTTAATAGCCATTAACTTAACAATTGTTAACATAAAGGCAAAATTCTCAGTAGAATTTCTTTTTAAAAGGACAGATACTAGCCCGCAGGATTTTCTGTGGATGTCAGTGCTGCACCTCAATTTTCAGACAACAGATAGAATTTGAGTGGCTTGCAGCTTGGAAATAAAAAATTGTTTTATTAGAAATTCTGTCTGCTTGAAATCCAACCACTTGCACCGATGGACTGAAAATCAAAAAATAATTCAAAATTAAGAACTTCTACCACATTTCATAAAAGTCAGCTCAATTAGCAACGATCTTCCAGAATTATAATGTCACCTTTTCTTCTTTTGCCCAGTAGGGACTGTTCACAAACACATTTTCTTCAGTCACAACCAAATTGCTAACGTTAGTTTTTTCATAGCAAGAAAAAAGAGGCATGGCAAACTATTTTATACTGCTATGGTATACCTTGCCCATTTTGGTCTAATTACAAGCTTCACAAACCACAGTTTGCTGACTGATTATGAAGAAGTGATAATTTAGAGGCCGAGTTTTAACTGAAAAATGCACGTCTAAACAATTGCTCTCCAAAAACAGAAGAGAGTAATATTTTTCACGGGTACTGTAGGAATATTTTTAAGTAGTAACTTTAACAACTGTAAATACAATGTGTCATATAAATGTTTTTATTCAATACAGATAAACTGCCTGAATTACAAACCTGAAACGCTTGTTCAGCACATAAAACATATAAGTCGGTGCTGAAGTGATCTGATGAGTCAAGTGCAGGTTTTCCTTGACTGGCTGATTTGATCAGCTCATAAGCATTCCTCAAAGCCTGAACATCTGAAACAAAAAAGGAATGAAGAATGTAATAGATAATTTATGCTTCAAGGCAGACTGACAGATGCGATTGCACTATTTCAAATCAACTACACGGCATCCTGTTTCTCCTGTACAGAAATAAACTATGAATGTTTAAGGAAAATAACGTCAAACAAACGTTGTTCCGTCAGCCGCAGCCGTCAGATGAAGCATTAACAACTCTCTCGCCATTTAAACCCTCAACGTTCGCACACGAGAAGGTGAACTCCTTCCAAGGCCCGATTCCCAATTCCCTGAACTCAACAGCACTCTCTGCTGACGCAGAAATTCGAGATTCGATCCTTAAAGCTTTTATATGAAGTAAACTTGACTGGAAGATACCTAGATTAACTTAAGAACACTCCAGCAGTTACCTCTTTTCATAGCTAAGAAGCACACTTAAAGCGTTCAGAGAAAGAATACGTTTTCCATACACGCAGAAACAAAACAGATTAAGATCAAGCAGTTTCCGCGCTCAAAGCGCGATTTATTATTTTACTTATTTTCCGTGAGGGGCGGCACTCCGCAGCCGCCCGGCACCGCCTTACCGCGGCGGCTCCCCGCGGCCAACAGCCGCTGCCTGACGGCCGCTTCCATGCGGGGCGGCTCCGCGAAGGCTGCGGGGGGCGTCCTCCGACGGCACCTTCCGAGGTTTTCCCCAGCAACCGCGGGCACCGTAGAGCGTCCGCGCGCCGCCGCNTGTGAAAGGGGGGAGAAAGGACCGCTGGTGCTCGCTGGCGGCGTTACTGCTGCCGCTTACAGAATCGTAGAATCGTTTTGGTTGGAAAAGACCCTTAAGATGATCGAGTCCAAATGTCACCCAGCACCGCCCAGCCCACCACCAGCCCGTGTCCCTCAGCACCACCTCTGCCCGTCTGAACACCCCCAGGGATGGCGACTCCACCCCTGCTCTGGGCAGCCCGGTCCAGCGCTCGACAACACTTTCCGTGGATACATTTTTCCTAATATCCATCCTAAACCTCCCCTGGTGCAACTTGAGGCCGTTCC